>PVKS010031898.1:0-23052 GCA_004027875.1 Aplodontia rufa
TTTTAATGTGTCATTTTTATTTACTTGTTTTTACTAAGTAGTTGAGTTTTTGTGCGATCACAAATGTATATAAAGTGAAAATATGATATGCATTTGATCCCTAAATCATAGTTATCCCCATATCATCCACATCCTATCTCTTGATTATTCTATATTATGCTCCTATAATAGATATAAATGTGTGTATATGTATATATATATATATATATATACATGTATATATATATATATATATATATATATATATATATATATGGTACTGGCTATCAACAGACAACTAAGACAGCACAGAATTTACTAATAAAACACAATGACTATGAACCAAAACCGTTTAACAATTTTAACACTGAATGAGCATGTTCTCAATCCACCAATCAAAAGTCAAAGACTAGCAGATTGGATGATGAAACAAAATCCAACAATCTGATTATACAGGAAACTCACCTTACATCCAGTAACTCCCAGGGACTAAGGTTGAAAGGATGGGCAAAAATATACCAGGCTTACAGCCCAAGAAAGCAAGCTGGATTTGCAACTCTGTTATCTGACAAAGTGGATTTCAAACATAAATTAATCAAAAGAGTTGAAGGATTCCACTATATCCTAGTGAAGGGAACAATACAACAGGAGGAAATAACCATCATAAATATATACTCTCCAAACACCAATGCTCCCAACTATGTGGAAAAATAATCCAAGATATAAAACCACTTGTGGACCTCAACACAATAGTACTGGCAGACTTTAACACTCCTTTATCACCAGTAGACAGGTTATTAAAGCAAAGAAACAATAAAGAGATCTCCAGTCTAAACAACACCAAAAATTAAACTGACTTAACAATCATCTACAGAATACTCCACCACAAATTGGCAGAGTATACCTTCTTCTTAGCAGCACATGGATCTTTCTCTAACATAGATCATATTATAGTTCAAAAAGGAAATCTCAGCAAATATAAAAAGTAGATATTATTCCATGTATACTATCAGGCCATGATGCCATGACCTTAATAATTAATAGCAAAACCATGGCACAAAACACACATATATGTGTAGTTTGAATAACAACCTATTAGGTGAAGAAAGGATTGAATAAGAAATGAGACAGTGTTTAAGGAGTTATTGGAAGAGAATGAGAATGAAGGCACAACATACTGAAACTTTTGAGACAGCATGAAAGCATACTTAAGAGGAAACTTTATTGCACTCAGTGTCCACATTAAGAATCAGGAGAGATTCCTAACAAATAAGCTTGTGTTCTAACTCAAATCTCTACAAAACGAAGAACAGTCTAATCCCAAAGCCAGCAGAAGTCAGGAAATAATTAATATCAAAGTTGAAGTCAATGAATTTGAGAAAAAAAACAATAAAAAAATTAAATAAACAAAAAGGTGCTTCTTTGAAAAAATAAATAAAATTGACTGACCCCTAGCTAATCTAACTAAAAGAAGGAGACAATCTAAGCAACTCTACAACATCACCAACAAAATGGGGGTGATGACCACTGGCCCCCTTGAAATTAAACACATTATAAGAACATATTTTGAAAAACTATACTCCTCTAAATTAGATAATCTGGATGACATGGACAAATTTCTAGACATATGCAACATCCCAAAATGGTCACAGGATGACACTGAAATCCTAAACAGCCCAAAAACAGGCACCAAAATTCATTAGCAATTAAAAGTCTTCAAAATAAAAAAAGCCTAGGAACTGATGGATTCTCTGCAGAGTTTTACCACACCTTAGAAGAAGAGCTGAGCTGACATGTCTCCTTACGAAGCTATTCCAAGAAATTAAAAAAGAGGGAACTCTCCCAAACAATTTTTATGAAGCAACAATAACCCTTATACCAAAACCCAACAAAGACACATTGAAAAAAGAAAACTACAGACCAACATCTCTCATGAATATCAATGGAAAAATCCTTAATAAAGTTCTTGCAAGCCACATTCAAAAACACGTCAAGAAAATAATTCATCATGATCAAGTGGGCTTCACTGCTGGTATGCGTGGCTGCTTCAACACATGCAAATCAATACATGTAATTCATCACTTAATCAAAATTAAGGCCAAAAAACATATGATCCTCCCAATAGATGCAGAAAAGGCCTTCAATAAAATACACCACACATTTATGCTTAAAACTCTACAGAAAATAGGGATCAAAGGAACTTATCTCTACTTTGTAAGGGCCATATATGCCAAACCTAAGCTAGTATAATACTATATTGAGGAAGGTTGAAACCATTTCCACTGAACTTGGGAATAAGACAAGGCTGCTCACTTTCACCATTTTTATTCAATATAGTACTCAAGAATGTGACTGGGGCAATCAGGCAGGAGGAAGAACTTAAAAGGATAAGTATGGGAAAGGAGGAAGTCAAAATATACCTTTTTGCTGATGATGTGATCCTATATCTGGAAGATTCAAAAGACTCCACTTGGAAACTGCTAGAGCTAATATACAGATTTGGCAAAGTAGCAAGGCTACAAGGTGAACACCCATAAATCAATAGCTTTCCTATATGCCAACGATCCTAGGGAACAGAAAAAATTAGGAAATTGGTACCATTCACAATATCCTCTAAAAGAATAAAAAAAGTGGGAATTAATCTAAGAAGAGAAGTAAAAGATCTCTAGAAGAAAAATTATTAAACACTGAAAACAGAAATTGCAGAAGACTTGAGAAGATGGAAAGGTGTTCCATGCTCTTGGTTAGGCAGAATTAACCTAATTAAAATGGCCATTCTGCCAGAAGCACTGTTGAGATTCAATGCAATTCCATCAAGATTCCAATGTCATTTTTGTAGATACAGAAAAAGCAATTCTCAAATTCATTTGGAACAACAAGTAATCCAGAGTAGCCAAAACATTACTAAGGAAGGAAGACAAAACAGGTGATTTTGCAATACTGGATCTAAAATTATACTGTAGGTCTATATATTAAAACAGCATGTTTTCGTATCAAAATAGGAATGAAGGTCACTGGAATAGAACAGAAGACTCTGAGCCAAACCCACAAATCTTTAAACATCTGTTCTTTGACAAAGTGGTTCCAAATATAACATGGACAAGAGATAGTCTATTCAACAAATGGTGCTGGACAAATTGGACAGCCACTTTGTGAAAATTGAAATTAGATCATTATCTCTCACCTTGCATAAAAATCAATTTTATATGGATCAAGGAATTAGGACTTAAACCATCTACCATACAACTGCTAGTAGATCAATTAGGACTAACACTCCAGAATATGGGAGTTGGTAATGAATTCCTCACCAAGGACTCTAAAGTGAAAGAATTACAGTCTAAAATCAATGAATGGAATGCCATTAAACCAAAAATTTTCTGTACAGGCAAGGAAATAGTCAAAAGAGTCAAGAGACAAACTACAGAATGGGAGAGAATCATGGCCTGTGATCCCTCTGACAGGGGACTGATACCCAAAGTTTACAGAGAACTCAAAAAATGCAATAACAAAAACACAAACAATCCAATCAATAAATGGGTCAGAGAGCTAAACAGAAACTTCTCAACCGACAACATTGAGCAAGCCAATGAATACGTGAGAAGTGTTCTAAATCACTAGCAATCAGAGAAATGCAAATCAAAACTATATTAAGATTCACCCCACTCCAGTGAGACTGGCAAAGATGAAGAATATAATCAATAACTGATGCTGGAGGGGTTGTGAGGAGATAGGTATACTAGCAAACTGTTGGTGAAATTGCAGACTGGTCCAGCCACTCTGGAAGTCAGTGTGGAGACTCCTCAAAAAATCAGGGTTTATCCACCATATGATCCAGCTATCCCTGGATATCAAAATTTGTAGTTTTACTCAGCCAGAAAAAAAGAATGAAATAATGCATTTGCCACTCAATGGATCAAAATGGAGAACATCATGCTAAGTGGAAGAAATCAAATTTAGTAATGTAAAGCAGGAATGTTTTCACTCATATGTGGAAAGTAGATCAAAATAAGGAAGAGTATGCAGCAGGGGAGGGGACTTTTATCGTAAAGATACATGGAAGAACAGTGGAGTAGATGTTCATTAAGTTATATGGAAGAATATTGAATCAGATTTTGGAGAATGAGAAGGAGGAAGGAATGGAAAGGGGAAAATAAATGGAAATAAAATTTAACAAAATCATATTATATTCACCTAGGGGTGAAATACCCAGGGGAATTTCACCTTTATGTACATGTAGGAGATAAAAACCAAATATGGTAGAGTATGGTAAATAAAGACAGAGAGGAGGGAAGTAAAAAGGGTATGTGTCTTGAAAACAATTCCTTGCATGTTTGGATTTTTCAAAATGAATCACATAGTAAGTATAAGAGCAATGTTTCAATAAAAAGGGAGGGAAAACAAGCAGAAACTGATAAGCCTTTCTCTGTGTTCTGAGAAATAATCAAAGGTGGAAAGCAACAGGGTGAACACCTAATCAAGAAAACATCATCTTCAAGAGAGTAGGAAATGTTTGTGGCATTCTGTAGAAACTTCCCAGCTTGTGAATACAAATGGCAATTGACCTTACCTTCATTACTTTTTCTGAACCACAGAGTACAGAGAAAAACTTATGTGCAAAATGTGGCATACATTTTCTCTAAAATCTGTGGAAGGTAGTTGATACAAAGCACTCAGATCTGTTTTGCCCAACTGTAAGTTAGTCAGGAAGCATGAAGGACAGGGCTCATAAGCATGCTTCGTCAACTGCAGAGTTGGAGCACTAGGAGGCAAGAGATTATAAAAGGAAACACATGATAAATCACAGGAAAGTTCTTAGAAGAAGCTGACTACCATGAGATTTTTTTTGGATATTCAAAATTTCTCAGGTATACAAAGGAATTTAGAAATCCAAGGGCATGCCCAGGTAGAAACCTGGTAAGTAAAGAAGACTTTAAGGAAGAACTTAAGCTTTCACTTCAGGTTGCTCTCTAGGCTCAGAGCAAGACTATCTAAATGACAAAGGATTGTCTAGGATAAGACAATCTCTGAACACTGTGAGGATTCTAGAATTCAAGGAGATCCCAGTCAAAAATGAACTTGAGACTCTAGGGGCAACGTATGATAAGAAACAATCTACAAAAAAAAAATAGATCATCATAAAATGGACCTGAATGACAAAAAAAGTCCATAAATGTAAGAATCAGATTTTTAGAGATGGTGCATTATCACAATCAGAAATTTCATTTTCAAACAAAAAAATCCACAAAACAAAAACATAACAAAAAATAGTCACTGAAAAGAATCAAGAAATGATGAAAGGAATCATGCTTGATGGGGACCAAAATCAGACTTAGTAAAAGTGTGCTTTAAAATAATGGTCTAAAAGATGTTCTGATAGTTCAAGTAAAAATGGAGAATACTAGAGGAAATAAGGAAAAAATTATAGGAACTAAATGAAAATATCAATAAATGCAAATATTTTAAAATCAATAGAAAATCTGATGATAAAAGTGCAGGTTTGAAGAAGGACATGCCCAGCAGATCCTCAAAAGAGAATCTAAATAGTGGGAAGACTGCTCCTTATTGAGGCAGGTTATAAAGGGAATATTCTAAAATTCCACAATGAACAATAAAATAATGATAGAGATGAGGAAAATTCCCAATTTTGATCATACAATAAGAAATATGACCTTTGATGTGTGCCTGAGAGGCCTGTGGAGATGCTCCAGACCACCAGCCCATTGCCAAGAGCAGAGGGCAAAGAGGCAGCGAGGGAGGAAAGCATAGGGAATAAAATGGGGTTGGAGGAACAGGTGGAAAAGAAAGTGAGGCTAATGTCTCATTTTTTAATATATTTTAAAGAGAGAGGGGAGAGTGAGAAAGAGTCAATTTTATTTTTTAATTTCTCATTTCTCTCTATATTTTTAATAGAGAGGGAAGAGTGAGAAAGAGTCAATTTTATTTATTTTTTCATGTATTTTTTGTTGTTCTGGCACTTGTTTATGTGGTCCTGGGTTTTAAACCCACGTCCATAAGCATTCCAGGCAAGCCTTCTACTACTTAGCCAACTCTCCAACCCGAAGAGGCTGATCTTGACTGACCCAGAGATAGTCAGGGATGTAGTTGCGTGAAAAATGGCCCAAATCACTCAGTACCCAGGAGGAGAGTCCAGTGGGAATCAGGGTCTCCCAAAGAAACCAATCTCAAATGGCCTTTTGGCAGCAAGCTGATGCAGGAGATCAGGAAGTCCTAAAGTACGTTGCTGTCCTGATCCAACAGTCACCTATTGTGGGATCCAGAGTTTGATTAAAACAAGCACAGAAGGCATTGTACCTAGGATGATCCAAGATATAGGTACCAATGAGAGGCTGCAACCTTTCTTGAAGGCATCCGATAAGAACAACTAGAAAGATGCCAGGAATTAGCCAAATAGGTATTTCTGCATCCAGGTCTGATGTCAAGTAACTCAGATCCGTTGAAGAATAAATGTGGCCACAAGAGATTTTGAATCCTCATTGTAAAAGTGAAATTTTCAGGAAACCCCTGAAACCTAGACATTCAGCAGAGATGGGCAACAGAAACAATGATGTGAATCAAACCTGAAATACCCTCCAGCAGAGTTCCAAAGGTCAGCCAAGACTGAATGTCATCTCCTTGAACTTCCATTTTAGAACTCTGCACCCATCCCACTATGGATGCTCATAGTATATCAGCACTCTGCAGTTTATCCCATCCTGCACATGGGAACTGAGAGCTCCTATAACAAACTGTAGATCCTGAAGGCAATGTTTCTGGCAGTGCAGTGAGAAATACAAAGAAGTGGGACTTTAAAACCTCAGTTCTATACCCAAAGATTCACACATTCTAAGAAAAACAAAGAAAGAAGTTTAAGGAAAGAAAGATAGAAAAAAAGAAGGGAAGGAAGGAAGGAAGGGAGGAAGGAGGAAAGAAGGAGGGAGGGAGAAAGGGAGGGAGGGAGGAAGAAAGAAAGAAAAAGCAATGAACAACCAGTCCTGCTAACATTTTGACCATCTCAGCAAAAATGAACCTATTATTGCTCATTAGCATTTAATCTCCCTATCCCCTTTACCTTTTTTCCAATTGTTTTTCACTTTTTTTACAATCTCCTTGCTTATGTATTATTAAATTCTGACCTGATCATTTTTCTACATGTGGTAATTAGTGTTAGAGATGTTCAAGTAGACACCAGATGCTCATGGCTGTGTATTGGTTCCTAATATTATTGCCATTCCTGACTCTCCCTTTCTCTAAGAGGGACTGAGAAGTGAAGTGATTGGAACATTTTAAATTTGCAGAGGATGATTCTGCTGCTGAGCAACACTCACAACTGAAGTCAAGTTAACGGCAATCTCACTCCACACATGAACTAGCCCCACTTGAATCCAGTAATACTTCAACACATAGAATAGGGGGAAAAACTATAAACCAACAACCAGGTCTCATGAAAGAAGAAATAGACAGGAAAATCTAGGCCCAATCCTAAACTTCTACTCATACCTAAAGATAGAGAAAAATCCCTAGAAGTAAAAGATAATCACACATGTATAGACACATTTTATAAAAGAGAAAGAGAAATCCACCTCCACAGATACTCAAGTCCAAGACTCTTAAACATGAGGCAATATGCAAACAAATTCCCCCTGATTCACAATACTCCCACAAAGGAAACCAGACATATGGAAGTGGATGTAATTCCAAAGAAAGAGCATTAAAAAGCATCATTATTAAAATGTACAATGAAGTAATGGAACAAGATGACCCAGCAATCAAACTTCTCTATATATATCCCAAAAGATCTAAGATCAGCATTCTATAAGAATATAGGCTCTTTAAAGTTTAGAGCAGCATAATTCACAATGTCAAGCTATGAAACCATCCAGGTGTCTTTCATCAGCTGAAATGGTGAAGAAAAATGTGTATGTATGTATGTATATATATATATATATATATATATATATATATATATATATATATATATATATATATAATGTAGTCATAAAAACAATTGAAATTATTGTATTTACTTGTAACTGGAGAGAAGAGAAGATAATACTGCAAAGTGATATAAGCCAGACTAATACATTTATGGTGAATGTGTTTTCTGATATGCAGAAGCTTATTCAAAATAACACAGAAGAAAGAAAGGGCTTTGATGGAGTAATTCCATCAAAATACAGGAAATACAAGTGGATTAGATGAAGGGAATTGGGTGGGAAAGTGGGAAAGTCTGGACAGGATAAGTGGAGAACTGTGGAATGAATCTGACCTGTCTTTGTGCATACAAGAATATCACACAATGAAACGTCCCATCATATTTATCCACAAGAACTGATTAAAACTGAAAAAATACTGAAAAGTGAATAGCAGAAATATTAGTAGAGTAGAGGGAGGGGATCAGGGTAGAGGAGGAGGGGAAATACACGGGAAGTACTCAGAATTGAAACAGAACAAATTGTTATCCATGCTTTATAAATGTGTCAAAATAAATCCTTATAATACATATCTAATTTAAAAGAACCAATAAAAGGAAAGAAAATTGTTAGAACAAAAAGAAAATATAAAGAAGAAATTGAGAAAGGAAATAGAGGATATTGAAGTCCAATACAACAAAGAAATTGAAATTTTGAAAATAAACCAAACAGAAATCCTGAGAATGAAAAACTCAAGGAATCACATTTTAAATTCCTTGAAAATATCACCACCAGAGTATATTATATAGAAAATAGAAATTCAGGCCATGAAGTCAAATTTCAGGTGTAATAATTGGTGCATGTAAACTTGAATTCTCAGTTTGTAATAAAAGAAAAATTAAAAACAAAGACCATGACTAAAATATACAAAAACTCTGGGACAATGTTAAGAAACAAAATTTGACAGTCTTTGCAATAAAAGAGAATATGTAGTTACAGACAAAAGGCATTAAGAACCTCTTGATAACAGAAAATTTTTCTGAAAATAAAAGTATAGGAAGAAATATGGAGTCTTAAAAGTAGCTTTTCTTGTAGCTGACACATTGTATTTATAACGAAGACAAGGAAGGTTACTATATTGATTAAGGGAAAAATCCAACAATAATATATATTGACAGTACATATTTATGCCCCGTATATCAATAATTATCAACAACAAGGGAATCAAACAACAATTTATAATGATAGTAAATATTTATTTATGTCCCAATACAATAATACAGGGTGATTTTAACACACACCTATCACAAACACACCTATCGCAAACACAAATCAATAAATGTATTTCCAACCTAAATAAAGCAAAGAATAAAAATTGTTATAATCGTAAGTGTGCTATCAGATCACATTGGAATTAAATCTGAAATAAAGAACTAAATTTATAGAAATCATATAAATGCATGGAGACTGAACAAGACTCTTTGAAACAGGGAAGAGATTACAGAAGAAATGAGAGAAGATATCTAGAAATTTATTGAGAACAGAGCCACAGAATATCAAATTCTCTTGGACAGTATAAAGGCAAATGTAAGAGGAAAGTTTATAGCATTGAGTGTCTACACCAAAAATAGATTCCAAAAAAATAATCTAATGTGGCACTTCCAGGCCTTAGAAAAGTAAGAAGAAACTAATGTTAAAATCAATGAAATTGAGAATGAAAACCAATGCAGAGAATCATGCAATGAAAAATTATTCTATGAAAAGATAAACAGATTAATAAACCGTTACCCAAACTAAACAAAAGAGAGCAAAGGTGGAAATTAACAAAATTAGAGGTGAAAAAGAAAATATCACTATAGATAATTCTAAAATCCAGGGGAACATTAAAAACAATTTTAAAAATATATAGTCTAATAAAAGTCTAGAAGATATTCGCAAACTGCTAGACCTATAGGAACTGCTCAAATTGAACAAAGAAGTTACAGAAAACCTAAAAAAGAAACAAGATCAAGCAACAAAATTGAAACATCAATTAAACATCTTCCAACAAAGAAAATCTCAGGACTAGATGGATTCTCAGTTGTGTTCTACCAGACCTTTGAGGAAGAACTAATATCAGACTTCCACAAATTATTCCTTGAAAATTGAAGCATAGGAACATTCCCTATTATGTTAAATGAAGTAAGCATAACTCTAAGACCTAAACCAAAATTCATTCAGAACTAATTAGTTTACATAGTTCCAGCTCCAACCATTAATATTAGTAAGCCATTCCTGCTGTGCATGAAATAGTTGACAAGTGGTAATGGCTTTAAAGCCAGAGCTAATTCACATTATTGTTTTCACTGTTGATAAGTATTGAATCTACCACTCTTCATTGATGTCAAATAATGTTGAAGATATCATAATAGGATCTGGGTAGCTACTTTAACACTGTTTGCAATAGTTGTAAATATTTTACCCCCATTTAGAGAGGTGCTGGGAGCATATATGTATACTAAAAGTTCACAGGTTAGGGATTTTGTTCATGAAATAAATATTACCTAATAGTGCTCCAACTCAAAGAGGAGGAGACAAAAACTCCAAACCATCAGCAAAGACCAAAGGAAGATCAAACAGAGAGGTAACTGAGGTCCCATCATTTGGTATCAGAAACATAGAGAAATTCCAGAACAAACAACATAATTACACACAAAAGGACACACACACACACACACACAAATAAGTAGAGGAATCCGCCTCAGTTGATGCAAAGGACCAAGACCTCTGAAAACATGAGGAAACAGGCAAACAAATCTCCATCCAAAATATACAATCCACAAACAAAGGATCCAACAAATAGCAAATTATGTGGACACAAAAAGCACAAATGAGATTATAAAAATTATCAAAATTTTCAATGACCTAAAAATGATCTAAGGAAGTTAAGAGAGCAATTACAGATGATGAAAGACCACCTCAATGAAAAAATATAAATATAAATAGTGACAATAAAGAAAGTTGAACTCCTAATAATGAAAGACATAATCAATCAAATTAAAAACTCAATTTAAGGCATCAATAACAGATACTATTGCACAGAAAAAAGAATCTCAGAACCTGCAGCAGTAGCTTGGTAATTGGAGTGCTTGGCTGGCATGTGCAAATATGAAAGATCAAACCCCAGTACCACATACAAAATGGAGTCTTGGAGCAATGAGGGCCACAGGATAAACTAAATAAAATTTATTCTCTCTTTCTCTCTCTCACTGTCCTTCCCTTTCTAAAAAATAAAGAAAGACAAACAAAATAGAATCTCAGCCCTTGAAGACAGAACTTCAGGTATTTAAGAAAGACTACATGGTCACTCTGCATTCAGGGTGTTTGAGTCTTGCTGGAAGGCACTCGGAACACAACCGTTAGGTCCCCTGTCTGGAGTAGCCTCTACTCAGTACCAACCAGGGGAGGTTCCCCACTTGGAGCAGCCCTAACTACTTGATGTTTTGTGTGCCTGTTGGAACCTGTTTGAGTCCCACCAGCAGGCACTCAGGATACAAAGGAAAGGACCCCCGTTTGGAGCAGCCGCAGCTTAGGACCAAAGAGAGGAGGTTCTCAGTACAACCCAGGTTGAGGTATACAACGCAGGGTCTGTAAAAGGTAGAGCAACATGGGACCCAGGGAAAAAGAGCATCTGGAAGTAGTTGAAGAGCAAAAAGTTGATAGCTGATCTGACCCTTTGACATTAAAGGAAAATCCACCTGGAGAACTGCCTACTTTACCCACAAGAACTCTCAGTTCACAGATCCAGAACAAGCTCTTCAAAAATGAAGACTCAATCAAGGAGAAGTTCACTACAAACACACAGCTCCCCGAAAAAGGATGCCACAGATAGGAACTGAGATATTATCAATGATCTACTTACCAAAAAGAACAATGAACTAAAAGAAGATATAATGAATGGACTGAGTGATAAAACTGGAGATGAAAAAATATTATCAAAGAAATAGACATAATCAAAAACAAAGTATCAGAGCTAAAATCTGCACTCAATGTCATGAGATGAAACACAGAAGAATTTATTACTAGAATAACTTCTATACATAACAGAACCTCCGGTATTGGAGAAAGAACTTCTGAAAATGAGGAAAGGCTGTGCAAGCTATAGCGCACAGATTGAAAAAAAAAGGAAAAAAATCTAACAGAACATGAACAGAATTTTAAAAATGTCTGTGATGAAATGAGAAAAAGCAATCTAAGAGTATTTGGGGAAGAAATTGAAATACAAACACATGGGATAAGCAACATTTCTCAAGGCAATTGCTAAAGAAAATATTGCCCATATGAAAATAGATGTCAGATACGCTCATCCAGGAAGCTTATATGACACCCAGTATGCCTAATCAATTGAGAAGCTAACCAAGACACATCATATTCAAAATGTACAACAGGAAATCAAGGAAAGAATATTGAAAGCAGCAAGCGAGAAAAGCCAAATCACAAGCAGAGGTAAACCAGTCAGAATCACATCTGACTATTCAGTTCAGATTCTGGAAGCCAGAAGATTCTGAAAGAAGATCTTTGAATGCTAGAATGAGCACAACATGTAGCCAAGAATAGTATACATAGCAAAACTCAGTTTCAAATTTGAGTGGTGAATGAGAAATTTTCATCATAAGAACAAATTTACAGCATTCGTGATCAGAAAGCTTTACAAAGAATCCCCAAAGATAAACACCAAATAGAAGAAGAAACATTCCTCAAATCCTACAGAGGAAATTCAACAAAGGTACATGCTATCCATAGACAACCAAGACAGCACAGAACTTAGTGAATAAAACACAATGACTATGAACCACAACCACATATCTATTCCAACACTGAATATGAATGGTCTCCATGCACCAACCAAAAGTCAAAGACTAGCAGATTGGATCAAAACATGAAATCCAACATTATGCTTCTTACACATGCCTATCTTACAGCCAATACAACCAACAGATTAAGGGTAAAAGGATGGAAAAAAATCTATCAGGGATATGGCTCAAGAAAGCAAACTGAATTTGCAATCCTTATATCTGACAAAGTGGATTTCAAACATAAATTAATCAAAAGAGATGAAGGAGGTCACTACATCCTAGTAAAGGGAACAATACAACTGGAAGAAATGACCATATAAATATATACTCTCCAAACACCAATGACCCCAACTATGTGGAAAATTTACTCCAAGATATAAAACCTCTTGTGGACCTAAATACAATAGTACTTGGAGACTTTAATGCTCTTCTATCACCAATAGACAGATTGTCAAAGCAAAACCAATAAAGACATCTCCAATATAAACACCATAAATCAAACAGACTTAACAGACCACTACAGAATATTCCACCCCAAATTGGCAGAGTATACCTTCTACTTATCAGCACATGAATTCTTCTCCAAAATAGTATATATTCTAGTTCACAAAGAAAATCCCAAGAAATATAAAAAGTAGGCATTAATTTGTGTACTCTATCCAACCAGGATGCCATGAACCTAATAATTAATAGCAAAAACCATTGGAGGAAACACACATATAAATGGAGGTTGAACAACACCCTATTGAATGAGGAATGGATGCAAGAAGACATGAGAACAGGAATTGAGGAATTCTTGCAACCTCTGGGACAATATGTAACCACTATTTTAAAATGTTATTCAGAAATTTCTTTGTTGAACAATCAAACAAGCTTCTAACAAAATAATATATTTACACATACATTATTTCATTATATATATTTTTACATATATAAATTCTGAAAAGTAGATTTACCACCAGGATCCTCCCCTCAATGTCCCACCCTTATCCCTCCCCCAATCATTCCCAATACATCTCTACAAATGCCTTAGGTTGTATGTCATTACAACTTATCCGGATTTAAAACATGATAAGAGACCTCCTGATACCACTCTTCAGGGGATAATTTATACCACTGAATGTGCAAATCAAGAATCAGGATAAATCCCAATAAGTAAGCTTGCATTCCAACTCAAATCTCTATAAAAGGAAGAACAGTCTAATCCCAAATCCAGTAGAAAACAGGGAATAATTAATATCAAAACTGCAATCAATGAAAGTTCTTCAAAAAATGAATAAAATAGATCCTTAGCTGATCTATCTGAAAGAAAGGAGAATCAAAGCAAAACAATAAGATCACCAATTAAAAGGGTGATCATCACTGACTCCATTAACATCAAAGATATTTTGTAAAAGTATACTCCTCTAAATTAGATAATCTGGATGACATAGACAAATTTCTAGACACAGACAACATCCACAAATTGACACAGGATGACATTGACATCCTAAACAGCCCAAAAACAGGCACCAAAGTCAATATAGCAATTAAAAGTCTTCCAAAGAAAACAAGCCCAGGACCTGATGGATTCTACATGGAGGTTTACCACACCATTGAAGAAGAGCTAATGCGTCTCCTTATTAAGGTATTTTTTAAAAAATTGAAAGAAAAGGAGCTGTCCCAAACACTTTTTATGAAGCAACAATAACGGATACCAAAACCCAACAAAGACACATCAAAAAAGAAAGAAAGAAAGAAAAGTACAGACCAATATTCCTCATGAATATCAATGCAAAAATCCTTAATAAGGTTCTGCAAACCACATTCAAAAACACATCACAAAAATAATTCATCATGATCAAGTGGGCTTCATTCCAGGTATGCAAGGCTGGTTCAAAACACAAATCAATAAATGTCATTCATCACTTAAACAGAAGTAAGGATAAGTATCATATGATCTTCTCAATGGATGCAGAAAAGGCCTTTGATAAAATCCAGCTCTTATTTTTGCTCAAAACTCTAGAGAAAATAGGGATCAAAGGAACTTATCTTTAATTGTAAAGGCCATATATGCCAAACCCTCAGCTAGTACAATAATAAATGGACAAAATTTGAAAACATGTCCACTGAACTCGGGAAAAAGAGAAGGCTGCCCACTTTCACCCCTTTTATTCAATATAGTCCTTGAGACCATGTCTGGAGAAATCAGGCAAAAGGAGAAAATCAAAGGCATAAGAATAGGAAGGGAGAAAGTGAAAGTATCCCTTTTTGCAGATGACTTGAGCCTTTATCTGGAAGATCCAAAAAACTCCACCAGAAAACTTCTAGAGCTGATAAACAGATTTGGGAAAGTAGCAAGCTACAAGATCAACATCCATAAATCAATAACTTTCCTATATGCCAACAATAATAGGGAAGAAGAAAAAATTAGGAAATCAGTCCCATTCACAATATCCTCTAAAAGAATAAAAAACTTGGGAATTAATCTAAGAAAAGAAGTAAAATACCTCTACCATGAAAATTATCGAACACTGAAAACAGAAGTTGTAGAAGACCTGAGAAGATGGAAAGGTGTTCCATGCTCTTGGTTAGGCAGAATTAATATCATTAAAATAATCATTCGGCCAAAAGCACTGTACAGATTTAATCCAATCCCCATTAAGTTTCCAATGTCATTATTTGCAGATGTAGAAAAAACAATTCTCAAATTCAGATGGAACAAGAAACCCATAATACTCAAAATATTACTAAGTGAGAAAGATGAAGCATGTGGTTTTATAATGCCACATATAAAATTATACTGTAGACCTGTAGTATTAAAAAAGAATTGCTGTAGTATCAAAATAGGAATGCAGACTAATAGAATAGAAGACTCTGATGCAAAATGATAAATGTTTCAACATCTGATCTTTGACAATGGGGCACAAAATATAACATGGAGGAGAGACAGCCTATTCAACAAAATGTGCTGGACAAACTGGACAGCACCTTACAGAAAATTAAATTTAGACCCTTATCTCTCACCTTGGAAAAAAATCAAATCTAAATGGATCAAGTAATTAGGAATGAAGCTATCTATCATACAAATGCTAGAAGAAAAATTAGGACCAACACTCCAACACATAGGAGTTGGCAAAGATTTCCTTAACAAGACCCTTAAAGTGAAAAATTAGGGTATAAATGGGATGCCATTAAATTAAAGAAATTGTGTACATCCAAGGACATCATAAAAACAGTCAAGAAACAACCTATAGAATGGGAGAGATTCATGCCCTAAGTTCCCTCTGACAGGGGACTAATATCCAAAATTCACAAACATTCAAAACTCAATAAAAAAACACAAACAATCCAAACAATAAATGGGCCAGAGAGCTAAGCAGAAATATCTCAAAAAGGATTTTGAGCAAGCCATTGAATACATGAGAAAGTGTTCTAAATCGCTGGCAATTGGAAAAATGCAAATCAAAACAACATTAAGATTTCACCTCACTCCAGCAGGACTGGAAAAGTTGAATAATACAAAAAACAACAAATGCTGAAGGGTTGTGGGGAGATAGGAGCACTGTTGATGGAATTGCAGACTGGTTCAGCTGCTCTGGAAAGCAGTGTGGAGACTTCTCAAAAATTAAGGTTGGATTCCCAGTATGACCCAGCTATCCCTCTTCTCGGTATTTGCTCAGTTGAGTTGGAATTAGCACATTACAGTGACACAGCAAAATCTATGTTCATAGCAGCACAATTTACAGTATTTAAATTATGGAACCAACACAAATTCCCCTACTCAGTGAATGGACCCAAAATCTCTGGTATATATATACAATAGAGCTCTACTCAGCTATTAGAAAAAATGATATTGCATCCATTAAAGGTAAATGGATGGGAATGGAAGAAATCATGCTGAGTGAAGTTAGCCGAACCCAGTAAGTCAAGGGCCAAATGATTTCCTCATTTCTGGAGGCTGGACCTAAACACAGGCTTGAAAGTAAGGTTTACAAACATATGTATTAAATCCATAGAACAGAAATGCAAAATAATAATATTTATCCGATATTCTTACCAGATACTGCATAATATATTTGAACAAGCTGTATTGCACACCTGTACAAAAGCAAAAGTGTTTAATCCTATCATGAAAT
This sequence comes from Aplodontia rufa, assembly GCA_004027875.1. NCBI lineage: Eukaryota > Metazoa > Chordata > Mammalia > Rodentia > Aplodontiidae > Aplodontia > Aplodontia rufa. The sequence continues at coordinate 16,843 of PVKS010031898.1, forward strand.
ATTTTGAAGAATAATAAGTGATGATAGGAAGGGAGGAGAAGGGGAAATATTGGAACTGACATAAACAAACACACATTCCAAACAGTTATAAATGTTCTTCATTAGTATAAGAATTATGTGACTGTATTTGGGTTTTTTAGGAACAATATGTGACCTCAAAGAAAGGCAAGGGATTGGGGAGTGGGAGGAGTTAGGTAGAGAGGTGTGTGTGGATATTAAATAAACAAATTGTATTGTTGATTTGTGCACGTATAGCAATATGTAACAATTACTTCCATTATTTTGTAAAATTATAATGCAGTAATAAAAAGGTAAATTGGGGAAAAAAGCAAACCTTGGGGAGCTGGGCAGGATCAGCGGCTTGGCAGTTATGGCACTTGCCTGGCATGTGCAGTGACACCAGTTCAATCCCCAGCACCATGTACACAACAAAGTTTTGGGCAATGAAAGTCACATGAAAAACTAAAAAATAAAATTATTATTTCTCTCAAAAATAAAATAAAAAAGGCTACATGATCTTGGGTACAGAGTAGGCAATAATGGGAAAAAGTATAGAATATGACAATATACAAGATTTCTGAGACAACTTTGAAAGGCCAAATAAGAGAATCAATGGTATGGACAAAAACTTGATGAAACAAAAATTCAAGCCATAAAGCAGACTTTCAACAAGATAGTTCAGAAATTATATATCAGAGTCAAGGTAGATATCCACAAACAGGAGGCTTATAGGACCCCAAATGGAACCAGTCAAATATGAAGATTTTGAGGCATCATAATCAAAATGACAACCTACAAAATGAATAAAGAAAATTGAAAGCCACACGAGAGAAACATCAGGTCACATTTAGATGCAAACTAATTAGTTTTACTCTGACAGTAAGCTCTGACCTAAAATCAAGGAGAACCTGGAATGAGAATTTCAAGTCCTTAAAGAAAATCAGTCAGCTAAGGTTACTATACACTAACAAATTCAGTTTCACATTCAAAGGGGGAATAAAAAATTTTCATGCCAATGATAAATAAAATGTGTTCATGAGCACCATCCCAGCACTAAAAACAGTACTTGATGATAAATAACATACCAAGGAATTAAAAAATAATTTCCAAATTCCACAAGCATTGGAAATTCAATAGAAGATTACCTTACTAAATGAAAATGAAGGCAAGATAAATGCAGCATAAAATTAAAATGGCAAGAAAACATAAACTCACATGCATAGAAATGCTGAATATTAATGATGTCAATTCCACAATTCAAAGACTCATATCGGGAGTTTCCAAGATCGCGAGCTGAAGGAAGATGACATCTTCTAAGGCTATGAGACTGGATGGAAAATCCCCAGTTCACCTCAAGTTTTTCAAGGTGTGTTTGGGTGACTATCACCATGAAATCCCAGTATTAATTTGTGCAGTAGTTTCAAGGTGTAAAAATTGCCAGAAGTTAGTAGAGAAAAGGAGAGATTTTTTTTCCATCCCAGCAGGGACATGCAACTCTGCTGTCTCTGTTTACATTAGGCCCAGGAGTAGGGGAGGAGTCTACCAGGCAACCCTCAGCAGAGGGAGCATAAACAACATCTCATCCCCCCTGCTTATAAAGCTCATAAAGCCTTAAGACTTCTGACTTTCAGATCCCCTGGGAGAATGGCAAAGATAAAAAATCAGGGCATTCCAGAATGAGATTTCTTCACTGGAATCTCCTCCTAGAAATCTCAGAATCATATCATCAGCAAAAATGGATAGTTTGACTTCTTCCCTTCCTATTCATATCCCTTTAATTCCTTATCTTGCCTGATTGCTCCAGCCAGGGTCTCAATTTTAAATATAAGTGGTGAAAGTGACAGCCTTGTCTTGTTCCCAAGTTCAGTGGAAATGCTTTCAACCTTTCTCCATTTAGTTTTATACTAGCTGAGGGTTGGGCATATATGGCCTTTACAAAGTTAAGTTCCTTTGATCCCTACTTTCTCTAAAGTTTTAAGCATAAATGTGTGCTGGATTTTATTGAAGGCCTTTTCTGCACCTATTGAGATGATCATGTTTTTTGCCCTTAATTCTGTTTAAGTGGTGAATTACATGTATTGATTTGCATATGTTGAACCAGCCTTGCATAGCTGGAATGAAGCCCACTTGATCATGGTGAATTCTTTTCTTTTTTTTTTAATTATTGTTTTTGAACAACCATACAAATTTTTAACAAAATAATAGAAAATGTGTATAGATTCTGGATATTGCAATTACCCCCCGGAGTGCCCACCCAAGTGCCCTCCTCCCTTCCCCTTTCCCCATATCTCTAAAAAAGATTATGTTGTAGAGCATTATATCTTATCTTGTTTAACACATGATAATAGACCAATTTTCTCACTGGCCAGGGTGTAGTCCCAACCTCCACAGATGAGTGGAGACAATCGACCATTAGTTGTCTGGGTTAAGCTGATTTTACTCAGCATGAATTCTTCCGTAGCCATCCATTTACCTTCAAAGTCTGCAATATCATTGTTTCTAATTGCTGTGTAAAATTCCATGGTATAAATGTACCACAGTTTTTGGATCCATTCATCCAGTGAGGGACATCTGGGTTGTTTCCATAGCCTAGCAATAGTAAATTGAGCTGATATGAACATAGACATTGCTGTGTCACTGTAATGTGCTGATTTTAAATCCCCTGGAAAGATTCCCAGGAGTGAAATAGCAGGGTCGTATGGTGGGCTCATCCCTAGTTTTTTGAGGATTCTCCACACTGCTTTCCAAAGGGGCTGTACCAATCTGCAGCTCCACCAACAGTGTGTTAATGTGCCTATCTCTCCACAGCCCCTCCAGCATCTATTACTGTTTATTTTCTTCATTTTTGCCATTCTGACTGGCATAAGGTGATATCTTAATGTAGTTTTCATTTGCAATTCTCAGATTACTAGAGATTTAGAGCACTTTCTCGTGTATTCATTGGCTTGATCAATGGTGAAAAGTTGCTATTTAGCTGTTTGACCTATTTATTAATTGGGTTGTTAGTGTTTTTGTAGTTGAGATTTTTGAGGATTTTGTAGATTCTGGATATGAGACCCCTGTCAGAGGAATCATAGCCCAAGATTCTCTCCATTTCCGTAGGAAACCTCTTGACTCTTTTGATTGTTTCCTTGGCAGTGCAAAAGCTTTTTAGCTTTATGGCATCCCATTCACTGATTTTTGACTTTACTTCCTTCACTGTAGGAGACATGTTGAGAAAGTCTTTGCCTACTCCCAAATGCTGAAGTGTTGGATCTAATTTGTGTTCCATCAGTAACAAGATAGCTGGTTTAATTCCTAGCTCCTTCATCCATTTTGATTTGATTCTCATGCAAGGATAAAGATATGGGTCTAATTTCAGCTTTCTGCAAGTGACTGACCAGTTTGTCCAGCATCATTTGTTGAAGAGGCTGTCACTCCTCCTTGTAATATTTTGCCCCCTGTGAATTATTTTCTTGATTTTTTTGAATATGGTTTTCAAGAAACTTATTAAGAATTTTTGCATTGATATTCATGAGGGATATCGGTCTGTAGTTTTTTTTTTTGTTGATGTGTCTTTGTTGGGTTTTATATCAGAGTTGGGGTTGCTTCATGAAAAGTTTTTAGGAGAGTTATCTCTTTGTCAATTTCTTGGAATAGCTGCATAAAGTGAGGTGCTCACTCTTCTTCAAAGGTGTGGTAAAACTCTGCAGGGAATGTATGAGGTCCTGGACTTTTCTTCTTTGGAAGACTTAATTGCTATTATGGATTTCAGTGCCTGTTATTGGTCTGTTTAGGATTTCAATGCCATTCTGCGTCAATTTGGGGATGTTGTCTGTTTCTAGAAATTTGTCCTGTCATCTAGATTATGTAATTTAGAGTAGTATAATTTTTCAAAATATATTCTTATGATCTGTTTGATTTCAAGGGGGTCAGTGTTGATTCCCCCCTTTACATAGGCAATTTTGCTGATTTGCTTAAGTTGTCTTCTTCTTTTAGTTGGATTACCTAGGGGTCTGTTAATTTTATTTATTTTTTCAAAGAACCAGCTGCTTGTTTTTTCAATTCTTTTTATTGTTTTTTGTTCTCAATTTCATTGACTTCAGCTAAATGAGATCGATTCAAAGGGAAATTGTATAGCATATTGAAAATAATAATATGGACAATAAGGTGCATGTATATACAGTGTATGTATAATTTCAGGTTACTAAAGGAAAATGCCTTCTTTTATTATACCTTTTTTTTTTACCATAACTTTTATATTACATTACAAGAATTAGGAGCACTATAGTATATGACAAAAATATTACAATTTTCAGATCACTTCACTGCACATGCTCCATGAACATTTGAAGTTAAATTTATTGAAAAGCATGGTCATTTTTAAACTCACTGTTTGATATGACCAACATTCCTATGTCAGCCCAATCAAATGATGGAAAACAACTGGATCAACTTGCTTGCCTCCCACAAAAAAGCACAATGTACAAAATGTGCACTTTTCAGTTTATACCATATAAAAGTAGTTAAAATACATTCCAGGTTACATTAAGAAATAGCACTAGTAAGAAATTGGCAAGCAAAGGAACAATGCAAAAGTATTTTCAACATGAAAACACAGGACAGTAGAACTGGAAACTTTTTGATTAAACATGACATAGCCCATTTAGCTGTATTGGGGTTGACATTTCTGCAGTAATAAGTCTATTTTTCCTAATTCATCTAAAATACCTGTTATCATCTCAATCAGGCATTTCAAACTATAAAACTAAAATGCAAATCTTAATCTATGTATGCCTACTATTCAAGAACTAAGGTATGTCTTTAGAAAGAATTTCATAGTGGCAGGGGCTGGACCTGTGGCACGGTGTTACTGTGCTTACCAGGCATGCATAAGCAGACAGGTTCAAACCCCAGGACCCATGTACATAACTGTCAGAGCAACAAAAGCCATGTGAAAAACTAAATAAAATTTGATTCTCTCTCTCTGACTTTCACTGTCCTTCTCTCTTAAAAAAAGAATTTCATAGTTCAATGTATAATTCATATTATGGAATATTAAATTAGAAGTTATTAATAAATCAGCTTCAAAGTAACTGCTGGATTTTTTAAAAGCATTGATTTTATTCAAAAAATTACTAGTTTTTTACAAATTATGAATTATTGCAGAAAATTTTTTCTGTGTATGAAATAAGTCCCTCAATGTGTATATACTGGTTTTTTTTTTTGTTTTTTTTTTTGGGGGGGGAAATAGTTAGAAGAAAAATATCACTGGAATAAAAATTAGATGAGTTGTTTAAACTTAACATGCCTCACAATGCTTATAGGACAAAATTTTGCAGCGGTGGCAAAAGTTTTGATAACCTTTAAAAGTTAGGTTCTAAATTCCTATGCAGTGTGACTCAGCTAATGGAGCCTAGAAATCCTAACTGAAAAACATTCACTCAAATTATACTACATATGTCTTCTTCCCACAAGCCTTAATGTCTAAGACTATGTAATTTAGCATTTTTCCAACTTGAAAAAGAATTTTTATCTTTAAGGCTGCAGTAATTATATAACATTTATGCTTTCTAAGATTCTCTCCCCTTTAGGGCTGGAGTGGTGGCCTGGTGGTTACGGCGCTTGCCTGGCATGCGCTAGTACATGGGTTCGAACCCCAGCACCACATACACAACAAAGTGTCTGAGCAATGAAATCCACTTGAAAAACTGAATGAAATTGATTCTTTCATTGACTCTCACTTGCTATCCCTTCTTAAAAAAACAAGAGAACCCCGCACACAGAAAAATTTTCTCTCCCCTTTTAAATCACTACAGAAACAAACTTTGTGTTAAGCCATTCAAATGTAGAGGATAATTACCGCTACCTTAAAAAATTCCCAGTTACAACAAAAAATTTAAGATCCTAAATATCCTGAATGCTGCAGTTCCTGAATTATTTCCATTTACTTCTCTGTGTAGAAATAAAAGGTCCTGCATAAGTCAGTATCCTATCCAATGTTCCATATATCTATAGATTAGTAGAGAATTTCAGAAATCATACCAAATTTTACACACAAGTTTCCTTTTCTGTGAATTAGCTCAGGCACCTGTTTTATTTGTACCTCAACAAACTATTTTGGAAGATAAGCTTTACTTTTAAAAGTCTATTTTAATTATTTATACAAAGAGAAAGCTAGAATATTATATACTTTGAATTTTTTATTCCTTTTAAACAATGAAGTAAAGT
>PVKS010031899.1:0-23039 GCA_004027875.1 Aplodontia rufa
ACTCCCTTGTTTTTCATGGAGAAGTTTCCCTTTTCAAGGTGAACTTTGTTCTAACTTTCTTCACTGGGATTTCAGTCAGGATATCCAATCATTAAAATAACCAAACCGTACTGACAATCAAACACAGAGGGGATCCTTTTTAAAAAATATTTTTATTAAGGAATTGGGTTATTATACAATCATAAATGCATTTAAAGTAACAATATGATATGCATTTCTCTTAAACCAGAATTACCCCTTAGATCTTAACCTTAATCTCTTTACTTCTCTAAATCCTAATTGAATTTATCCAATTATTTTTTAAAGAGCTTGATGCTTCAAGGAACAGAATGGATGAGTACTGGAAGATTTTTACCAGGCCAATGTTGTGCTTCTTAAATAAAAATCAATTAGATAAGAAGGACCAAGAAATTTAAAGGAAATAAGCATTTGAATGAAAGAGAGCTTTACTGTATTCAAGTACTTACTTTTGTTCTTGGATAATTTATTCTGAGGAATCTTTACCTCAGGTCATTTTTATCTAGATTCAAATATCAGGAACTTCTTGTTAATGGAAATTATTAAATACCACTGAAATAAAGAAATGCAGCTGTCCTATAGATATTATTTTTAACAAGTTCAACTGGTTATAAGAAGAGGGACACTATATGAAATATAAGCATAAATCCTACGGCATTCACGACATGCAGTGAAAGGATTATGTCATGTGTCTGTTCATGACCAACACCAAGGGCCAAAGCTCTTTTTTTCATAAAGATCTGAAACCCACAAAGAATTAAAACACCAATGAAAAAATACTAAGCTTTTAAAAATTTACCAAACTGAAATAAAACTGCAGGAAGACAACTCAGTCTACGTAGAAGATATGGGAAACAAGGACACATTTTCTCTTTCTCTCTTTTGGGTTATACAAGTTCTTCATTTCTGATAATTTCTGCCTGTCAATGCTCTTTGTGTCTCAATAGATTAATTTTCTTTTTTTATCATACTTTATCATCCTCATAAATCAATATGGCCTACTTTTTCGTCTTGCTGGAAAACTAACCTAACAATGTTAATGACCATTCAGCTCCAGAAATCACTATGGACTTACTAATCGTCCACTAAAGGTTGATTCACTCATAAGTTTCTTTGGGTCAGATGCTCATTCGTGGCTCAATCAGTTATGACTAGGAAAAATAGCATGTTATACAAATCTGATTTCTCAAGCTCTCTCTTAGAGTAGAGAATATGATCAGAGTTGGCGTGGACAAACACAGGCTACCATGGGTGTGGAGTCCTTGTTAATCAGCAGATGAGACCTTTCCAGGAGATCAATAGGCACACTTATCAGGCTTGTATAAATGTATCCACACAGTAGAGATCAAAATCCAGTTAAAACACATAATTTCTGTACCAAATTCTGGAGGAAATTCAATATAAAAAAGAGAAGAACCTTGTAAATGTTTACTGTTCACCTAAAAGAAACACATAAAACACTTGGAGCAAAACCACACAAATGCTTTGCCGTTCTAAGGTATATATAAATTTGTGCTTAGGCATCTTTTCTGAAAATAAATATTCTAGTATAGCAAATCCAGCTAGAATTGATATAATTCTGGTTAAAGTTATGCATAATAAGTATTACTTAAAATTAACTAAATGTGGAAAACAAATTAAATGTGAAAATAGATTCCACTTTAATCAATTTTTCAGTAATTATTGCAAATAAGGCTATATGCTTCCTTAGTTCTGTAGCTCTATTAGACACTTATAATGAAGGTGTTTGCTCATTTTTATCTATATATTTTTACCACAAAAATTGGAATGTAATACAACTATTGGCTCTAAATATTCTGCACATGAATTATGGAAGCTGTGATTTTTTGGAAGAACAATTTTAACTTTATCATAATGCAATAATCCTGATATTTAATACATCTATGACCTTCTCAAATATTGTTTCATAATACATACATGTTGAAATGTTATTATTGTAGTTGTATAAAAAGGGTCAATACATCGTGAGATATTTAAAACAACTATGAAGTATGGTTTCACATCAACTTCATGAAAATAAACTTGTTTCAAAAAAATACCTCATGGAATTGTGACCACATTTTAAGAGAATAAAAAGAGGTAAATAGAAGTCTACATTCTAGTATGTTATTAATTTTGGAGTGCTAAAGAGTTTTACATTTAAATAAAGAAAAGTTATAGTACACTGAAAAGTTGATTTCCAAAAACAATTTCATTTACTAATATATCCATTCCACATATATTTGCTGTTTGTATCCTAATCTCAAAATAATTATGCCAAAAACTTATCTAAAAGCTTCCTGGTCCTGTGTTGAACAGAAGTTCAAAGTATAAAATCTAAACTTGGCATACCTACTAAGCACTTCTGTTTGTTATATTATTTGGCAGAATTTATATCACCTGCTTTTTCAGATTCTACTGTCGTTAGCAAGAAGTCATCATAGTATTAGCTTCCAATTATTTAAAAATTATCTGTACATTTTCACATTTCAAAAATTTAAAGAAAATTTGTCTTAAATAAAACAGGACAGTCAAGTTAAATGTTCTGTTATTTAAAACAGGTAAACAAAACAATTTCAGTATAGAAAGAATTCTATATTTACTTTCTTCCACTTAGATTCTGAACAGTAAGAAATTTCCTCTTACCTCTTGTACATATTTAAAATTCAACTGTTTTTAAACTATAGTTCATCTGACATTTACCACAAAATCCTCACTACAAAAGTCCATATTCATCTTTCTTGTGTCAGATTCCTAGATTTACATTGAAATATCATTGTTCTTTGTAAACATAATCTCTTCTCCTTCCCTAAAATTCTCTCAAATCTCCTTAGCTATTGTGTTCACTTACATTTATTTCCTGCATAGCTAAGTGATGCTTGATATACTGAGTTGGGACTGCCTTAATGCTGGAAGCCCCCAAGTGAGGACAAATGTGATGAAAGAAAATGACAACTTGTAGATTAATGTTACTTAAAATTTGTTTAATGCTAACAACAGAAAATACACTTTATAAAACCCTACCTACGTGCAGTAAAATTTGATAGTCTAGTACATTTAAAAATATCTTAGTCAGTACACATTATTGATTTCATGACACTAGTTTTTAAATATTGTGTGAAATAATTCTCAGTGAGTAAAATCACAATGAGGCTGTCATCAATGCAAATATCTGCTTGAGTTTGTGTTGAATTTATTGTCAGTGTAGCTACACAGCATTATTAACATCTCACACAGAGGAGTCCTTCAATGCATATAAGGTTCTTTGTGCTATGTATTTAGTGCTCATGAACCTCACCCACTAAACACTATAAGCATCCCTCGGTTATTGACAACCAAAGCCACTCCTGCACATTTCTAAAGTTTGGAGCAGAATAATGCTATCATTCCCTCTGCTTCAGAACAAATTTGAAGCAAGTGCTAAGTATAAAATTCAGTGAGATAATATAAATATGATATTTATAGAAAACCAAGTCAAAAGTATTGAGAATATGTTATGAGAAATAATTATACAAAAAAAATAGGTTAAAGCAATTAATCTGTTGATTATCATTTATTGCCAACTAGTTATGTTCAATAGCCTGAGACATTGTTTATACCTTCCAAGAATTCAGAAAAATTTGGATCTCAGAGCAGTCACTTACTAACAGTCTTTAATTCCTGAGCTCTAGAATGAGAAAAGTATAAAATGAATAATGGTGTTGTGAAAATAATATAAAAATATATGCTTTAAAATATGACATATGCTTGGAACAGTGTTCAATAAATATTTACTTTTTAAAAATGGAGTAAAGAATTACAGATAGCAGTACTTTAAATTTCAAAAAGCTAGAAGAAAGAATTTTGAAAGTTTTCACCATAGAGAAATGATAAATGATTGAGGGGACAGAAATATCTAACCCAATTTAAATAATACATAAGGTATAGACATATAGAAGAATTATATAGTACCCCATTAATATGCACAATTTTGTTTGTACGTATTAGTTAAAAACATATTTTTTAAAAATGACATGAGCAAGAAAAACATCCACACATAACAAATAATGTAAGCAATTGAGTATATAATTCAACAGGCTGAATCTTCCTAAAACTGAATGTTTCAGTGCTCAAAGCATCTTGTTTGTACATCAGTCAAATGAGGGAGAGGAAATAAAATTCTTTTTGGTAAATTATTTGTATAAAATACATAAAAAGGACTTCTTTTACTTTGTTTATAGAATATGAGCATAGAATAAAATATGAACAAAGGCTAGAAAAAACACCTTGCTTGTTTCTTTCATCAAGTCTATTTATATAATTATTAATTATAAACAGTAGAAAATACATAATTATCATTGTGATCCTGTGAAAAAGTAAAGAAAATAATGATATTAAGGAAGTTGTTTGGAACTCTTTCTCTTTGAAAATAACGTTTTGTAAGACTACAATGTATACATGTATACAATGTATACAATGTATACAAATACATGATGTGAATATATCACTTCTTTAAATGCAAAAATAGCCTCAAATTTAAATTGTTGAACATAAACTAAATGTTTGGTTATAAACAAAACTATGGAAAAATATAGAAGAAGGCACAGCTTATTACGGAAGAAACTGTTTTTCATAATTTTAAGTAATCAAACAAGGAGACCACAGTGGGATTTTATTCGGAGGGGGGAGGGAGCATTTATTTTGTTTTGTCTTTCCTTTTTTTTTTCAAAGAAAGAGGACAGTGAGAGAGAGGCAGAGAGAATCAAATTTTATTGACTTTTTCACGTGGCTTTTGTTGTTCTGACAATTAGTTGTGTACATGTGTGCTGGGGTTTGAACCCGTGTACTTGAGCATGCCGGGCAAGCTCCGCAACTGGGGAGCCACAGCTCCAGCCCCCTTGTTTTGCCTTTCTAAAGTTTAGGTATTGATAAGTTCACTTCCATATTTGGGTCACAATGCCTTTTTATATTTTCTCTAAGAAAATAAGTAAAATTATAGGAAAAATGAGAATTTCATGAAAATGACAAGAAAAGTATTGTCCAACTCCCCTGCTGAAGTTAATATCTAAACAGCTTGTGTTGGTGGGGGAGAAGTAATGAATTTATCAATTTATCCCTCTAGTATGTGAAGCATATTAGTAGTGGTAGTAGTAATTTTTAAAAACTAGAAAATGCCAGACCTTAGACAAAACAAATAAATATTGTTAAAGTTTCTAATGATAACCCAAAATTTTGCCTTTATGAGCTCTGTCTCTATGGCGTTTTTTCAATATTTTATTTTATTTAATAAAATGCTTCCAACTCTTTCTCTTGTTCCAAGCAGTTTTAAAGTGCTTTGCACTTTATTTAAATATAAATGCTACATATGTGTTACAGCAATAAAGAACATCTTTTTAGCTCAAGATGTAGCATTTCATTTCCATTAGATTAATGGGACCTGTGCTCAAGGAAAGGGGAGAACCTCATATGAGATCGTTCCCTGTAAGGCCTTACTGTTGCCGCTGGGAATTGTTTCTCAGTGCTATTCATCTCGGTGTTCTATTGGTTACAGATCATGTGGTATAGCTGCAAGTTATTTGCTCCTAAACGTATTGTAAAAATAGATTATTCTTTGTACTTCACACAGGGAAGGTCACAGCCAGAAATTGAAAGGGGTCTCCCAAATCTCGGCTACCAGATCGTTTTTCAGAGCCTTTAAGAAAAAAGACAGACCTTAAGTGGATATAAATGTTGTTTGAAGAGTGAATAAATACCAGCTTCTCTTTTGTGAAGCTATTTATTTCTACCGTCACAGAAAAATTAAAAACAAAGGTAAGGTGTCTTATGCTAAGAAATAAACCTTTCCATTTTAATTTATTTTGAGGCAAATACATATATCTGTATGTATTATTTTTTACTTAACACACAAAAAACTGTGTACAATAGGTGAGGAACTTAAATTGCCTTAGGTATAATAGGAGTGGACATAAACTTTCAAAAATGTGAAAATCAGTTACCTTCAAAATTGTGTTTAATTTTTTTCTGATAAAAACCAGAAAAAAAACATTTTAATATTATTCATTTTGCACTCTTTTTTCCTTAATCTTTTAACTTTTCCTGGAATGAGAGTTCAGGTATCACAGGTGTCTTGACGCATAGCAGGAGGAAGCACAGTGGTGGCAGAAAGGGTGACAAGAGTGGGGTAGAGTAAAGGTCAGACCACTTCCGTCAGGCAAAATGATCCATTGTTCCTGGGAGACACTGATGTATTGATATGTCCCCAGAGCATCCAGCCATCATTGGCAGAGCCATTTGAGAGAGCTCCCAGGAACACTTCAATTTATCTTCCAGTGACATCAACATATTTATTGAATCCCCTCTTCTTTTTTATCTTTATTAAATAGAGTAATAACTCTGAGATCAGAGCAAAATAGAGGAGTCTATACTTCTGTTATTTCATTGCTGGCAGTAATTAAAATTCTTGATTTTTTTAAGAGTACTTAGAGTGAAGGAAGGCAAGGTAGTCAGAAATAACAGATACTTTGTAAATACTGCAGCAGAACATTTTATCTCCCCCTTTGTCTAATCAGGCACCTGATGTGCTGAGGCATACATCAACTCCACGGCAAGGGAATTTTTTGTCTTGAGCACATTCGCATAGTTAATTTATGTATGCCAAGGCCAAGTGCTGAAAGGAGGAATTGCTTTCCAGGCTTCAGACAAAGTTGATCACAAAAGGATCACATATCCTTTGAGTTATCAGTGGGATTCAGAGTTATGGTTAAGGGAAGAGAAATAAAATTATTTTCAAGCAGAAGTCTGGCTTCCCTCCACACACAGGTCCATCATTAGAATACATTAATTTAAATACTACACAATAATTTCTCATGAGAAAAAGAATCACAGTTACTTTCCATTGCATTGCATTACGTATTATCAATGAGTTCTTGCTTAGCATAAGAATTCCAGAAATCATGTTAGGTTGATCTGACCTAGGATGAATAGCTTTGGAACAGAATAGTTTAAAACACTCTCACTTCAGGGGTTGGAGTGGTGGCTCTGTGGTTATAGTGCACACCTGGCATGTGTGAGGACACTGGTTCAAACTCTAGCACCACATAAACAATAGTCGAGAGATTAAGACCACATGGAAAAGCTAAAACTAAAAATTATTCTCTCACACACACACTGTTCTTCTCTTTTTTAAAAAAATATTCTCACTTCAAAGGCTACAAACTTCACCTTTTTCTTTCATCTTCCATACTGGTGTTCCTCAGTTAGCATCTCCTCTCTGCTCAGTCCCCAACAAATACTTCTAAATCAACAGGAGCAACCCTGTCTTTTAGATCTTTACCTTGATAAAGAGTGCTCCTATGCACTCTATCCCATGCAAAACTTAAAGTTAATTTTGATTTCTTTATTTTTTATATCTGCCACATGTAGCTTTTATAATTTATGTGGATTCTATCTCCCAAATCTCTCTGAAGTCTATTCCTTTTCCTGAAATTGTTCTGTCACTACCTTAGTTCAGACTCACAGATCCTATAATTTTTTTAACCTCTCCACTGCTTAAAAAGGAACTAGCTCAAAAACAAAAGCAAACCAAAACATGAAAAAAGCAATCAGACAATAAAAACAAAAAAACCTTCCATTCTACCTAGTAGCTCACCAAATTTACAGGGACAAATGTGTGAAAATTTACAGTCAGCAAAATTTATGAAAATCTACAGAGAACCGAAATATATTAAAATACGTTTCTTCATACTCTGCCTTTTATCTCACCTTCTGAGATTGTGATTCAGGATAGTCACAAGCCTATGTAGTGATCTACATTTTTAATAAAGCAACCACACAGAATTTAAGCATGAACAGATTGGAAGCAGAGTCAAGGAGTGGTTACTGCCAAAGAAAATTGAGCCTAAAGTAGAAAAGCTTGTAGCTCTTTAAGAATTATAGTAATCTCCGTCCATTTGATGTCAAAAGCCATAATATCGTCTTCTTTAATAGCTGAGTAGTATTCCATTGTATATATGTACCATAGTTTTTGTATCCACTCGTCGAGTGAGGGGCATCTAGGTTGGTTCCATAGTCTAGCTACAGTAAATTGAGCTGCTATAAACATTGAGGAAGCCACATCACTATAATATGCTGATTCTAATTATTTTGGGAAAATACCCAGGAGTGGGATAGCTGGATCATAAGGTGGTTCCAGCCTTCATTTTTTAAGGAGTCTCCACACTGCTTTCCATAGTGGCTGAACCAGTTTGCAGTCCCACCAGCAATGTAACAGTGTTCCTTGTTTCCCACAGCCCCTCCAGCATCTGTCGTTGTTTGTATTCTTCATTTTTGCCACTCTAACAGGTGTGAGGTGGTATCTCATTGAAGATTTGATTTGCATTTCCCTTATAGGTAATGATGTGGAGCATTTTCTCATATATTTATGGGCTTTCTGGTTATATGGCTAAACTAATAATAACCTCAAATTGTATAATTCTCAGCATAATAGGGGGATGGCACCCTAGGATACTGGGAGGTATAGGGAGGGGGAGGGAGTGGAGGGAGGGTATTTGAAGATCTCCTAGGATACTGGAGAGTGGGAATATAGGCAAACCATCTCAGAAGCAGAGGTTATTCCTCCACAAGATACCCATTTTATGCAAGAGTTCTTCTGGGGGTAACTGCACCAGGTAAAACTCAAGGAGGTCATCCATGTTTGGGCATTACCCCTGGATAACTATGTATATATACATTGGTTATTGATGGTTTGATAATGTTTCCCTCTCATTTGTATCTCTATATACTCTTAATAAAAAAAATAAAAAAATAAAAAATTAAAAAAAGAATTATAGTAATCTTCTATAAGGAAGAGAACTAGGAAAGTTGATGCTGACGGTGCTAATGATGATGATGGTGATATAAGCAAAGACAATTTAAGCAATAGATACTTGGACTGTGCTGTTTGAATATATGTATCTCCCCAAAATGCATTTGGTAAAATCCTAACACCCAAGATAATGATATTAGGATCTGAGCCAATGGGAGCTGATTAGGTCATGAAGGTGTAGTCCTCATGGATGGAATCTATGCCATTATAGAAAAGACCCTGGAGATCTGCCTTGCCCATGTGAGTTAACAGCTATAAGATGCCACCAATGAACAAGAAAGTAAGCCCTCACTAGACAGTGAATCTATAGACCCTGGATCTTGGACTTCCGATTATCCAAAATGATAAGAAATAAATTTAAGTTGTTTATAATCTATCCAGTCTATGGTAATTTTGTGGTTGTACGAACCAATTAAAACAGGCTCGTATACCTAAAGGAAGCTGGATAATGAGACTTAGAATGTAGGTAGTCAAGGGCACTTTGCATGTTTCATCCACAAGAGTTATGAATTCAACCAGCAGAAAAAAACTAAAAAGAAACCAGAGAATCCAGAAAGATGATATAAAAAAATTTCCTGTGAAAAGATGCATTGAGGTCACAAACTTATTTACAAGAGAGAGTTAATTGAAGAAAAGAGAAGATGAGAAATTGGCATTCTCAGTCAAATTGTGGAACAGAATTAGTGGGTGTGGGGACATGGGAAAGAAAATAAGACAGGAAGTTTTGATTATGCAGGCCAAGTACAAAGTTTGACTAGTGGAATGTGGAAATGCTGATGAGCTTCACTGTGGGGGTATTTTACTGGGTGGTCAATTAAGACAGAAGATAAGAAAAGGTCAGCATTATTGAGTAAGATGGGATGACGTAAACTTGGAGATTTCTACTGATGGCCAATATCAATTTGGAAATGATGAGAATAAGTTCAGCTGAGGTTGGACAAAGAATACATGTGGGAATAATCTAATGAAGTAATCCACAAAACTAGAAGTAAACCAGGTAGGTTTGAATAACAGGGTAGATTTGAAGACTGTTGTAGACTTAGAATGCGTTGCATCAAATAAAAATGAAATGGATTGGAAGTGGTCCTGAAAAGAAAGTAGTACAGAATCTTCATTCATACTTTCAAATCATTGAAAGAACACCAATTAATTTGGTCCAACCCTATTATCATATAATGAAAGAAAATTCTCAGGAGATATGATGGGCAGAGCAATAGGTCATGTACAGTAAATCCTAATATCACTATTGTGATAATTATTGATCAAAACCAACTACATAATGAACTTTGAATTTTTTATTATAAGTTATTTTTTAGACTTTTTAAAAGAAACCAATAAAGTATATAAATTAGAGAATGAATGGTACTCAATTCCCTCCTTGGTATCATGACCTCCATATATATGATCCCAAGAATCTTCACAGGTACTTCACATAGAGCTTCTTTTTGTTTTAGCAGAATTATTGTATTTTTATATTTTTATACATGCTAAATATCTATTCACATTTATAAGTCAGTCATAAAGAGAAAGGCAATGGTACTTTAAGAACTTCAACCAATGCTTTCAAAATATACATTCTGAGCAAACTATAAGAAAAATCCATCAAATATTAATACAGATTATCTTAGGGAGAAAGGTTAAAAACAAATCAAAGTTGCCTTTAACTTTATAATATTTATATATTATATATATACATATATATTCTGATCTCAACAAAATATGTCTATAGATTTTGTTTTCTTAAAATGATTTGCTTATTAAACAATGGGATAAAAGTTTAAATAATATATGAGAAAAATAAATGTTAGATAATTAGTTTTAAAAATTATTGACATCTGGGCTGGAGCAGTGGCTCAGAAGTTATGGTGCTTGCCCAGCATGCGCAAGTACACAGGTTCAAACCCCAACACCCACATACACAACTGTCAGAGCAATGAAAGTCATGTAAAAAACTCAATAAAAATTGATTCTCTCTGTCTCTCTGTCTCTCTCACTGTCCTTCTCATTTAAAAAAAATTGTTGACATCTAATGCATGCTTTTTATTTTTACACTACCTCAGATATACATTTCAAACTCTTAAAGAAAAATTTTCTGACAAATGTTAAATCCATAAGAAAGACTACAAAGTTGGACAGAACAGGGTAGAGCAAGATGGTGGCTAAGATCCTCTAATGATCAGATCTTTACAGATACGGCAAGCTGAACATCCATTCACATCACAAATTACCACCATGAGATGTCAGAAAATCAAGTGAGAGACCACAGTGCTTCCCTGTAGCATAACAATATAAAGGGCATACTGAAGAAGGAAGGCAGTGAAGTGTTGCCAATGTCACCTCTCTCCTAATCCCAAGCAGTCCAGTTTAAAGAGAGATGCCTCCTGTTTTGTGAACAGAGAGAGAATTAAACCCAAGCCTTAGAAATGAAACCCAGTAGCAAATTTGCCGTGGTGAAACCCAGTGCCTGGCAAAGCCCCAGAACCCCTCCTGTCAGGGCAAGGATCAGGGAATGAGCCACGGCAATTCATTAAATCAGGCAACAGAGGGTCCCTACCATCCAAGAACAGAAAAGTGCATACAGTTAAGGCTCTAGAATACAGATTCATGTTTTAGCCCATACCACTACTGACTAGGATTTGGGATTTGATGCTTCCCTAATAATATGCAAATCTTTGTGGCTGTGAAACTCAGGTACAATCCAAAGTATCATCCACCCAGGTGGCCAAGCGACTGTTTTCACCAACACTACATCAACCTTGGACAGCATAGTATAGTACAAGCTCCCATCCACTATGGTTAGAACAGGAGAATAAACATATGACTTGTCCTGGAACTTAGAGCTAACACTGGGCAGATCCTACCTGGCAAAAACGAGAGGCTGCAGAACAGGTCTAGTGCCAGAAAAGATGCACAGCCCAAGTGGATTAGACTTGTATTAGAGCTAGCATCACCTGTGGCTGATTGCAAGAGCCTGGGCCATGAGCCTTCCTCAGCAATAGGCAGTACATAGAAATGTTGGCCTTGGTTCTACCCTGGTGTTTTGCTGGTTTGGAATGGTTATGGGATTAGAATGTAATATAGCTCTGTGCAATTGGTAGCTGTAATCATGATATAGGAAGCTAGGGCTGATCCATCCATAACGATCTTGTCAAAAATGTGCCAGAATCCTGCAGTACCTGACAATAGTGGATGAGGCATCTAGGCCTAATCTGGCCTCAAAAAGAGGTTTGTGGGGATAGACTACAATTTCTAAGTATTTTCTTGGTTCTTTCTGAAGAATATACCAACAGTGTATTTGGGATAAATCTGGACTTGGATTGCCCTCTTTTACTGAAAGAGTAACAACACACCAATAGCAGATACCTGCAAATCTGGAATTGGATGCCATCTAGTGCTGAAACAATGAAAATAACTAAAGACTTGAAAATTCAACTTGCTTAGAATTTCTGGAAAGACATATACATACAAGCCAGATTAGGAAGACTTGAATACGTACCTAATCCTTCAATTACCAGATGATATCACAAACCAATAAGCATCAAGAACTTTCAGGAACAATTACCTCACTAAATACTCAAAATAAGATGCCAGGAACTGACCAGAGTGTTGTGAAGAACATTCAGAGAGAATTTAAAACAGCCATATTATTAAACTCAATGAGTTTAAAGAAAACATTGAGAAACATTTTAATACAGGAAATTTTAACAAAGGAATTAAAGTAGAAGTTCTTAAGCTAAAAAAGTACACTCAGCAAAATTTAGAACATGATAAAAGGCATCAATACCAGGATAACTCAGTCAGAAGGGAGAAGAGTGAACTTGAAGACAACCTACCAAAAAATACAGAGTTGGAGTAGAAAAAAAGAAAAAGAACTGTTGGTGAATGAATAAAGTTTATGGAAATCTTGGACAATATTGAAAGAACAAATACTTAGGTTATTGGGGTTGAAGAAGGACTTGATAATGCCAAAAGGTAGAGTGTTCATTTTAAAAAGATATTCTCAAATTAGAGAAAATGACACAAGTATCCAGGCATAAGAAGATCACAGTTCACTACCAAACTAACCAAGTCTACCCTAAAACCACTTATAATCAGGCTCTCACAGGTGAAAGACAAGATTTCAAGTCTCCAGTAGAAAAGAAGCATAATAGCTAAGGGTATCTCAATTTGCCTGACAGAAGACTTAGCAGAAGAAACCTTACAGCCTACGAGAAAGGTTCATAGTGCTGAAGAAAAAACAAAACAAAACTGACAACTGAGAATATCGAACCCAACATAGTAATCTTTTAAAAGTGAAGGAGAGCCAGGAGTAGTGGCATACACCTGTATTCCTAGCAACCTGTGGGACTGTGGCAGGAAGATCACAAGCCCAAGGCCAGCACTAGCAATTTAGCAAGGCCCTAAGCATCTTAGCAACACCTGTCTGGAAATGAAAGCAGACAAATAGAAAAACAAAGGTCTGGGGATGTGACTTGGTGGTTCAATCAACCAGTACCCTTGGGTTCAATCCCCAATACCAAAATAGCAACATTCCCAGATAAAAAAAATGGGAGAGTTTATCTGTTTATCTCTACCAACCTACTCTACAAGAAATGCTAAAGAAATTTCTTTAAACAGAAAGAAAGAAATAAGAGTGAATAAGAAGAAAATTTGAGAATGTATAAACTCACTGTTAAGAGTAATTATGCAAGAACATTCAGAATGCTGTACTATGGATAAGTTTGGTGTATAAACCAAACAAAACATATTAAAACCAAAACAATTAAAATAATTCCTACATTAATACATTAAAAGATAGGCAATACACAGAAATGTAAAAACTGGATATTGAAAATTCAAAAATGTATGTACTGGGGCTGGTGACACACAACTATAATTCCAGCTATTCAGGAGACTGAGGCAGGAAGATACCAAATTTGAAGTCAGCCTTGGCAACTTAACAAGACCTGTCTCAAAATAAAAGAAAATGTAGCTCAATTGTAATGGATTCAATCCCTGGTACTGGAAAAAAATAATTCAAAATTTGAAAAGGAATAGAATTAAAGTGTAGTGTTTCCTTTTTTGTATATTTTCTATTGTTCTTTTATTTGTTTCTGTTCATTTATATAAGCATGCTAAGTTGTATCATTTCAAAATAGCTCATTACAATCAAAAGACATTTTTATAAGCCTCATGTTAATCACAAAACAAATATCTATAATAAGCAAATCAAAACTAATGTAAGGAATGAAAATGCATTACTGGAGTAGATCATTTAACTGTAAAGAAAGGCTGACCGATAAGGAGAAAGAAAGGAAACACAACAAAGCTAGAACACAAGTCACATGATAATAAGAACTTACCTATTAATAATCATCTGGAATATAAATTGATTAAGTTATCCAATTAAAAGGCATGGATTAATTGGATTAAAAAACAAGACTTAACTCTCTGTTGCTTATAGTACACTCACTTCACCTCCAAGAACACACATAGGAAACAAACCCAAAAGAAAGCAGAAGTAACCACACTTATATAAAATACACGTTTAGTCAAAAGTAGTAAAAAATGACAAGAAAGGCAAATATATAATGATAAAGGAGCCAGTTCAGCAAGAGGAAATAATAATTCTAAATATATACGCACCCGATATCAGAGCACCTGAACATATACAACAAATATTAACAGTTCTGAATGGGGAGATAGACTCCAATAGAGTAATAGTTGAGGATTCTAAAACTCCACTTTTAGTAATGGACAAATCATCCAGACAGAAATTGAACAAAGAAACAGCAGAATTAGATAACACTCCGTGCAAAATGGGTGTAATAGACATATACAAAGCCTTGCATTCAACAGCTAGAGAATACACATTTTTCTCAACGGCATATACAGAACCTATGATAGGGTGCAAAACAAGTCTAAACTAAGTTGTGTGTGTGTGTGTGTGTGTGTGTGTGTGTGTGTGTGTGTTGAAACAGAGACTACTGTAGTCCCTAAGCTAGTCTTGATCTGTTGGACTTAAGTGATCCTCCCACTTCAGACTTCCAAGGAACTGAAACTATAGGCATGTGATAGACACTGTACCCTCCCATTAAGGTTTTTAAAAATTAAATCAGTATCTTTTCTGATTACAATGCAATGAAACTAGAAATAAATAACAAGAAAAACTTTAAAAACTATACAAATATATGGAACTTAACTTACTTTTTAATGACCAATAAATCAAGGAAGAAACCAAGAAGGAAATTTAAATTTTTTTTGAAACCAATGAAAATGTACATATACCAAAATTCTGGGATATGGCAAAAGCAAGATTAAGGGGGAAATTTATGACAATTAATACCCACATCAAAAAGTAGAAAGGTCTCAGATAAACAGCCTATCAGTGCATCTCAAGGAACTAGGAAACACACATACACACACACACAGAGAGAGAGAGAGAAAAGGAAACACTATACTTAGTAGAAGGAAGGAAATAATGAAGATCAGATCAGAAATCAATGAATGGAGAAAAAAATAAAAATATTCACAGAACAAAACACTGGTTCTTAGAATCGATAATCAAAATAGAAAAAAGCTTGGCTAGACTAATTCAGAAAAAGAAATATGACTCAAATAAAATCGGAGATGAAAAGGGGAAACTTTATAGATGAGGTCACAAAAATACAAAAAAGAATTAGAAACTATAATGAACAATTATATGCCAACAAATTGATAACCTAGAAAAGATGGAAAAGTTCTTGCCAAGACTGAATGATGAAGAAATAGAAAATATCAACAGACCAATAACAAGTATTGAGATTCCATCAGTAATAAGAAACCTCCCATCAAAGAAGAGGCCAAGACCAAATGGATTTACTGCTGAATTCTTTTTTTTTTTTATTTTTTTTTTATTTTAAAGAGAGAGGGACAGTGAGGGAGACAGAGAAAGAGAGAAACAACTTTATTTAGTTTTTCACATGGCCTTAGTTGCTCCAACACTCAGTTGTGTACGTGGTGCTGGGGTTTGAACCCGGGTCCTCGTGCTTGCCAGGCAAGCGCCGAAACCGCTGAGCCACCACTCCAGCCCCTTTACTGCTGAATTCTACCGAACATTTAAGGAACTAAATATTATGTTGTTCCAAAAGCATAGAAGAGAAAGGAGTTCTTCCAAACATTCTATGAGTCCAGCATTACCCTGATATCCAAACCAGATAAATACAGAACAACAACAAAGAAAACTACAGGACAATATCCTTCATGAACATACATGCAAAAGTCTTCAACAAAAATATCAAACCAAATCCAACAGCACATTCAAAATATTAATTACCAGTTTCTAGTGGAATTCATCCCAGAGTTGTCATGATGTTTCAATTTTTGAAAATCAATAAACATAATATACCACAATAACAAAATGAAGCTTAAAAAATATGGTCATCATAAAAGGCACAGAAAAGACATTTGGTAAAATTTAACATGCCTTCATGGTGAAAACTCTCAACAAATTAGATATAACATGAACATACTCGCCATACTGAAGGCCATTTATAAAACTGAGACAGTAGCTGACATTATAATGAGTAGGGAAAAGCTGAAAGCGTCCTCTCTGAGATGTGGAACAAGACAAGGTTTCACACTTTTTCCTCTTTTTTTCAACATAGTGCTGGACATTCTAGTCAGAGAAATCAGAGAAGGGAAAGCAATAAATGGCATCAAAGTTGGAAAAGAATTCAAATTGTCACTATTTGAAGATGACATGAGTTTTATATAGAGAATCTCCAAAATGATACGCATGCACACACACACACAAAATAGAATAAATGATTTCAGCAACATTGCAGAATACAAAATCAGCATATAAAAATCAATAGTGTTGCTATGGTCCAATAGCAAATTACAAGAAAGAGAAATAATGAAATCAATAAAGTAGCTAGAAAAATGAAGTTAAATACCTAGGAATGAATTTTATGGAAAAGGTAAAAGATCTGTACAATGAAAATTATAAAACATTGATGAAAGAAATTGAAAAGGAAATAAAAATGTGGAGACTTTCCATGTTCTTGGATTGAAAGAATACATAATTCTAAAATGTCCATACTGCCCAATGTTATTTATAGATTCAATGGAATCCCTATCAAAATGTCATTGTCATTCTTTCAGCATGAGAAAAAACAATCCTAAGACAGTCCTAAAATTGTAATTATAAATACTGGTGAGGATGTGGAAAAAAAGGAACTCTAGCACATTGTTTGTAGGAATGGAAATCAGTATGGTTCTTAAGAAAACAGTATGGAGTTTCCTCAAAACATTAAAAATAGAACTACCATATGATCCAGTTATCCCACTATGGGGTATGCAGCCAAAGGAAATGAAATCAGTTGTTGAAGAGACATCCGCACACCCAGGTTTATTGTAGTGCAGTTCACATTAGCCAAGGAATGGAAAACTCAGTGTCCATCGAATAAATGGATAAAGAAAACACAGAACATACATAAAATGCATACTGTTCAGCCGTACAAGAGGATAAGATCCTGTCATTAAAGACATTAAAGAATTAGAAATTTCTATGTGCAGTGAAGTAAACTAGGCATAGAAAGGCACATACCACATGATCTCACTCACGTGGAATTTAAAACTTTTGATCTCATAGAATCTGACAGAAGAAGGTTGATTACCAGAGGCCAGAGAGAGTAGCATGGAGGAAGATGTAGAGAAAGATTAATTGATGGATTCTATGACTCAGGATCAAGAAGTTCTGGTGTGGTATTATACAGTAGGATGACTATGGATAACAATAATGTACTGTGTCTTTCAAAACCCAGAAGAAAGTATGTTCAAAGATTTTGAACATAAAGAAATAATAAATGTTCAAGGAGATAAATATTTAACCTGGCTAAAACTTTATGCAATGTATGTCTGTACTGATACATCATACCTCATTAGTATGCACAATTTTATGTATTAGCTTAATTTAAAAAATTAAAAGCTATGGAGATAGATGTCAAAGGTATTGAATACAACTATTGAGATGTCATTTCCAAGTAAAGCATGGACAGTGAGTGGATGGATAGTCAGTGAGAGGTGGAGTTTAGGAGATGGGGAATTATGAAGGGGGATAATTATTGGGGGGAAAATAATAAGGCTGTTCAGATATCTGGAGTGAGGATTTCTCTCTAAATGAGTTAGCAGGATTCTTGCTACAAGTAGACTAGAAAGGCTTGAGAACAGGGTCCAAGGAAGAGGCCTGATCCAAAACATGGGTCAGAGGAGCCATGAACACTTAGTTAAGAGGAGAGGTTTTGTCAGAAGCTCCCCATTATGATGTAGCTGTGATTTTAATTGGTACCTAGTTTAAAAGCAAAGGGTTTGAACTACAAACTTTTCCACACTATAGTCCTGATAATTATTTTAATGATGATTAATACCCTTGCATATTTCTTTGAGTCGAATTGTTAGTCAGCAGCAGCTATTTTATTTGTACTACTTTATTGCTTCTTTATGTCTCAATGTCAAAGTCCAATAAAACCTCAGTATTGTATTTTCTTGTTAACAAGCTATAAAATTTATTTCCTATATAATGTGTTGTTGGGAAAATCATGGTAATTTTTCTTTGTTTTTGTTTTTGCAGGGCTGGGGATGGAGCCCAGGGCCTGGTGGGTGTGAACACCACTGAGATCTATCCCCAGCCTAGTAATTTGTTCTAACAAGTCATAAAATTTATGTTCTCCATGACTAATTTGAGACAAGAATGTTAAATAATATAAGCTTTATTTAGAAATCCAATTAACATTAACATTTGAAATTATTATTTTTTGTTGTTGTTAAAGGTACTAAATCATTTCCTTGATTTCTTTTTTCCTGTTGATTCCTAGTGATTTATTCAGTACAAACTCTGAGTTAAAGCTTAATACCTATACATAGTAAGTCATTTAGAAAGTGACACAAAACAATTCTGGAGTGACTAATCTCATCTTCTAGGTACCACCAAAATACAAAACAAGAAAAATTACCTAACTAATTCTCAGACTAAACTTCCTACATTTACATCGCTTTAATAGGGATATATATCATACTTGAGTTGAGAGTGTTATTAACACAGTTGATGCAAACCAGAAACAGTTTGGTAACCCATTCTCATGATGTGATGGGGTACATGTTTAGATTAGTTTTTATGTCAGCAGATGGTTTTGAGCCTTTAATCAGACAATGTTAAAATATTTTGTCTTCTACTTTTCTGAAGTGCAAACGCAGTCTACTTTTATTTAAAACTTTATTTTAAATTGCAAGCCACTTACATAAGAATTGAAAGTAAGTATTGGCATAACACCACAAATATGCTTACAGTGCTACACTTGAAAATTCATAAAATATCTTTAATTGCAATCTGGCTTTCAAATTAACGATTAATTTCATTGTGCTGAGCGATGTCTCATAAAAGAAAAGCAATAGCATAGTTTTAACTCAGTGGTCACTAAAGGTGTTAAGGTCATTCATATTCATTATTTGGCAATCATTTGGCAGATTAATGTGACTCATTTTATTCTTAGACTATGAGGACCTGAAAGTCAGAAATAGAATTAAAACATATTTAGCAAAAAAAAAAAAAAAATATATATATATATATATATATATATATAATTACTAATTGGGACAAGAGCTTCAAATTATGTGCATAAAATTTCTTTCATCTTTTGGGAAGATGAAGAAAATGTTGATGTGGTAAGAATGGCAACTGTAAGATTTACCTGGTTAGCTTTAATATATTGATTAAAAAGCATTTATTTAAATGGAAAATTAGATAACAGATTCTGAGAGACAGTATAACAAACAACCCTTCTTAACACAGATAATGTAAAATTGAAAAAGTCCTTGAATCATTAATAACTTAGCTTACTTTGATTTCTATTCAATTTATATGTGTAACTCAAAAACATGGTTTTTCAATTCTAATTTTAAAACCAGTATGAAACTTATATATATTAGTATGGAAAAAATCATGGAAGACTTTGAGATGAGCAAAAATGATTAGTGTGTGTCCTGCCTAATTTATACCTCCAGGATGTCGCCAACAAATCCTAACACTGCATGTTATTAAAATGTATAAGTGTAGTACTTTGAATCCCCTTTCAACCAGTTGTAACATCCTTACTATCTTGTTAATTAAGTATTTGGCACATGTTTATTTCATGATCGTATAAGAGTAATGAATTTATCTCTTTAAAATATCCTTTAAGATGATCTGATCAGAGAGTTTGAATATGATACAATAATCAAAGACGTGAAACAGTTAATAAACTTCTTGAAAATGCTAAATAAGATAACATTTGATACAATAATATTTCTTAAAGCCTTGTTTTGATGTTTGTTGTAAAATAGAAACACACATGCTTGCACACACAGAGGGAAGGAGAGAGAGAGGGAAAAACAACTTCTACAGTCTCCAAATTATTGTTATCATTATTTTGTACCAGGGATTGAGCCCAGAGGCACTTAACCACTGAGTCACATCTCCAACCCTCCCTTTTTATTGTGAGACAGAGTCTGGCTAAATTACTGAGGCTGGCTCCTCCTCCTTGGTAGCCCAAGCCTCTGGGATCACAAGCACGTTTCCAACGTGCCAGATCCTGATTAACTTTTCATCCACCCTCCAAACTGCCCTATCGCCATCTACCATTTCTTGTCCCACCCTTCTTTCCTTCTCCTTTTAGATCATAATTTCTTATTTGTATTTACTATGTGTTTGCGTTATGGATTCTGTTTCTGGCACTACTCCTCATTGTGTAACACAGTGTTCCACACCAAAAATTCTGCAGTTAATTTTGCTGACTCTCCTGGGCCAACATCAGCAAGAGGCAGCTATGCCTGTCCAGGCATTAATTAACAGACACTTGTCTGACATACACATAACACAAAAGTGTAGGGAAATCTACAGAATATGAAAGTAATTATAGTTCATATGTGTCAAGGACAGGGACAATCTAAGGGTGGAGAACAAAGGGGCTTGTAATAGTAATTAAAATCCAATGAGGCAAATATAAATCCTGCCATTTTCTGGAAATCTCTTTGTCTACATTAAGATTTTCAGAACAACACTGATAGGAAATGGGAGTTAGCTTCCGTGAACTTGTCTCCCCTGCATATTCTGTAAAGTAGATTAAAATGTACTTTAGACGCATGTATAGAATTTAGATAGCACTTTGTTGTAAACTCACTGTGCCATATGTCTTCTGTTTCCTTAATTATACCTAAATTACTCATTTCTCCAAAATTAGGAATGTATTATTTTAATAAATTAAAAACAATTTAAAGTGCCATGTATTCTATTTTGAATATAATGCAGTCAAATAATCCCCCCCCACAAAAAGTCCACTTTGAGTCTAGTCCATTTTTGTCCTGAAAACATTTTATCATAGAGGCATTTAATGGATTGTCCAGATTTTTCTACTGCCATCCTTCCACCCCCTTCCCCATGATCTGTTAGGCAATGTCTAGACAAGTAGCTTATTTGCTAGCTCTAAATGTTTGGAGTGAAAAATAATAATCTTCTTGGGAGAAAAGTAGTTGAATATATGAACTAAAAATCTGAAATGATACTAAGCTAATTCCTACTGGAAAGGTTAGTTTCTAGCGTTAACTTCCTGAACTTGATATTGTTTCTCTTTATATAAATGCTTTCTACCCAGTGTATGTTTTAGTGATCTTCATATAGCCAAAAGGCTGTATTTAAGAGCTGGTCATCAAGTAGAAGCATAAATCTCTCTTGAGTGTGTGTGCGTGTTTATGCCCATGTGCATCTGTATGTCAGTAGTGGGGGTAGAGGAAGGAGAACAGAGCAGGATTGTGTGGCAGGAAACAGACGAGTATAAATATGCATTGCTGTGTGGTTAACATAGTTTACAAGAAGGAAAAAAACTAACTGCAACATTTACTTCCAGGATCTGTGAAGTCGAAGGAGCATGGGAATGCACAGTGCCTGGTGCATTGGAACATGGCATTCAAACCCCAGGGAACCTGGAAGGTGGATTTCCATTGTGCTCACAGAGCTTAAAGAACGTTTTTCTGTTAATTTGAAAATAATTGATTGCACTTCCATTATTTTCACTTGCAATATCTTTAAATGGACTATCATCATTCAAATCCATTCTAATTATCCTCTCTGAGTTTTCCATTACCTTTCTTCCTGATATACACATATCCACACAACCCTTGCACACACTCAAATAAATTTAAATACTCCACAAAAGAATGTCTCATCCTCCAGGAATCTTTCTTCTGGACTCTGCTGGACTTAATGGCCTGACCACCTAATTGAACATTATGTTTAGTAACGTAGATGTGTTCTTTTTACTACACTATTAGACTCTTAAGACAAAGAGTATACATAATTTATGTTGATATATCAACTTTTTCACCACTCCCCATCCTATATCAAGCATATTAAAAGTAATTTATTAGGTTGAAAATAATTCCTTTTTTTGTACTTCCATTGCTGGTTCATGCATTTGGTGATCTCCAAAGAAATGCTTTGTCTTTGAATTCACCCTAACTCCCAGGCAGCTTTTTCCAGAAATATCTTTTAATTGTTTATGCATCTGTTGGGAATAAAAGAAAGAAAATGAATGGCAACACTAGGCAATACTTAAAGTAAATACTTAAATGATTTTAAGTCTGGGTGTAATAGAAGAGTGGTCTTGTCTTTATAGAAAAAAGAGATTGAGGACAAATAGTTAATAGAGTGACCTTGAACTGTATTCTTTCACATTAATGTTGACAAGTCATTTGTTGCCATTACAGGAATTGCACCTGAAGAGCAGCAGGCACTTAAGAAAAGTGTAACTTGTGTGGTTAATCTTTTTCCTTTTGTGGTTGCTCCTCATTCTCACATAGCTCTTGATTATTTTTGAGAGGGGAAAAGCAGTATTATATATATATTTTATTAGTTGTTGTTCTTTACTCCATAGCAGTAATAAGCAAATCTTGTTGTGATACATGCATGTGCATCCTGGGGAAAAGAACAGCAGTGTAATTTATTTTAGCATTTGTGCCAAGCACTATATCAAGAACTTCTTAAATAAAACTGAATTTGTACTAACAGTGGCTAGTATTATTATACCCGTTTAGCAGATGGGGAAAGTGAGAATAAGAGAAAATACATAAGTATCCATGTCACACAAATCCTAAATGCTGGTGGCATACAAGCTCCCTTCTTCCTGGA
>PVKS010031900.1:0-23060 GCA_004027875.1 Aplodontia rufa
ATGGTCTCATAAGAAAATATCCTTTGCATTTCAGGTGTTTTAAAGAGAATGGAGTGGCTTTTGGAACTGATGGGTTATATCAGAAATGTTACTTACCAATCAACATCTATTCAGAATGTGGCTCGCGATGAGGTACAATCGAGAACTTAGTCTCTCCCAAAAGAGGAATATGTTGCTATGCTTGGTCAGCTTTCTCTTACTATAGAAAATACCAGAGGAAATCAACCCATAAAGAAAAAAGGTTTATTTTCACTCAGTGCTTTGGAGATTCCAGGCCATGATCAGTTGACCCCATTACTTTGGAGCCTGTGGCATGGAAGCACATCGTAAAAACACATCATGGAGCAAAACTGCTCACTTTATGGCCAGGAAGCAAAACAGAGGAAGAAGAAGAGCCAGGGTCCCACAGTCCCCTACAAGGATATACCTCCAGTGACTCAAAGACCTCCCTTTGGTCTCCACCTCCAAAATTTGAAGCTCTTCCAGTAGTGCCACCTGGGAACCACGCCTGTAATACATTGGCCTTAGGGGAAACATTCAAGACCCAAACTATAGCATGCTGCTTACAGCTTTTCTTAACCTGCTTCCTTTTTGAGAAATGCTGGCAACAATTCTCTAATTCCACAAGAAAGCAGGTATTTTTACCATCCTATTGGAGATACCCAGGACTACCCTTTGTGAAATATTGTCAACAAAATATGTTCCTTAACAGACAGAAACCAAAGGACACTAGTCTAGACAGGGCACTTATGACCCTGTGTACTTAAGTTTGATCCCATGAAAAATGCAGAAGTACCCGGTTCTGGTCTCTGCTCTGACCCACACATAGCTAAACAGGCCTAATGTGAAGAGATTCCTGAAGCACATGCAGACAGTCTTTATGTGCACTAGTACCTACTTGAATGTGCATACATATTTTTGGAGAGTTTTTAATCAAACTGGCAATATGACCTTTGACCCAAACAAAATAAGAGTCATTGGCATTAGGTGAGTTTTTTTAAAAAAAAAAAGCAATTGATAAAAACAAATCAGTTCTTTTCCTACTCTCATTTTTCTTGACTTCACTGTAGGGCATTTTGTAGTGGAATTTTTTTCTGTAGGCACACTTCATGATAGATAAGTTTTTCACTTTCTGGCGTGTTCCTTGAACTTTTGCAGTTTTCTGAAGAACTGTGTGTCTAATTTATTGAAATTTTAGTTCATGAGATGAGGAATTTTAAAAGATCAAGGAGGAATATTTTTTAAACATTTTTTAACTAGCTTGATCTCTTGATCTGCTCTTTTTCTTCTGATTTTCTAAGTTGTCATTAATGTTCTGCTTTCTTACAAAAATATTAGAATACAGATTAGCAGAAAGAAGTATAATTTAATTAGCTATAATTTAGCAGCTCAAGTATACTCCTATTACTAATACCATTTTTTTGACAATGGTTTATGTTAGTATAAAATCTAAATGGATAGATTCCTGGCAGATTTTTTAAAATGCATGAAGAGATGTGTTCAAAAATAAAATCAGATATTCATATTTTTAAAAATTATTAGTAGTCACATAACAACAAATATCTTTTTTTGTTTTTTTTAGAGAGAAGGTCGGTGAGAGAGAGAGAGAGAGAGAATCAATTTTTATTGAGTTTTTCACATGGCTTTCGTTGCTCTGACACTTAGTTGTGTACGTGGGTGCTGGGACTTAAACCTATGTACTTGCGCATGCCAGGCAAGCACCGTAACCACTGAGCCACCGCTCCAGCCCCAACAACAAATATCTTTTTCCTAATTAATCTCTTTGAAAACACCAAACACAGAGGAGTATTTGGTTCTTAGTGTGATTAGGAATAAATTGTTTCCCTTGAAATCTTAGAACAATTATAATGAAATTTGGGATTGGCTATCTTCACATAGAAACCTTCCCAGCCTTAAAAGTTTTCTTCAGTAAGCATGGAAATTGAGTCAGTGGAGTTCCTCTCCTGGGGTGGAGTGGGCAGCAGGAGGGGTGGGTGAAGGGCAGACTCGGGCCCTTTGTAAACATGTGTTCCTTTGCGTTGCTAAGACCTATGACCTGATGTTGCTTCTGTTTCCACTACAGGCAGTGGACTTTTTGTTGCTGATATTTGCAGCCGCAGTGGTAGCATGGGGGGACCATGAGGCCCCACTACTCCTTGGCCTCAGTGCCAGTTGGTTGCCATGGCATCAGGAGAATGGCCTGGCTGGGCCAGCATCAAGCTTCCTTGGCAGGAGTCCAATGCACAGGGTCTCTCTGCAGGAGACCCTCACGCTGCTTCCCAGTAGCATGCTGCTGCTGCTGCAGAAGGAGCCATGGAAGGAACAACCCCAGAAGGTGAGGATGGCAGCCATCTGTTGAGCAGAACAGGCTGGCTTTCCCCAGTGCCTGCTATAGAGCTGAGGTAGGAGTTAAATGAAACTTGAAGTACATCACAGGCTTTCATACTCATCCCTAGATCTCAGCTGGATACAGTCTCTGAGACAGGCCAGCCCAAGTTCAGGGTAACTGCTAATTGGAAACAATAGTGATAATACCAAGAACTTTCTTAGGGCTTGCGGGGGGGTGGGGGCATTTTCATTCATCTACTGAAAGCTTTTGATCCTGGGGACAAAGGATTAGTAACTCTTAGCTTCAAATCTCAGTGTGAGGACAGGCAGGAAGGTGGTGCCATAAGTGGGATGGATTGGAAAGCAACAAAGAAGGAGGTGTCAGCAAGGCCAGGGTAGGTCAAGAACTCTTCCTGGGGAAATGTGGATGTGGCCCTTCTGTGTTTGAGGGGAGTTGAGGTTCCTATAGCTCTTTCCTTCCCACAGGCATGCTGCAAGTACCTGTCAGTCCCTGGCTCTGTTGGTTGCCAAGGGGTTATCATCACCCTTGCCCTCAGGGAAACCCAAACTCTGGAAAACACCTTTGGCTTTTAAGCCTGAGGCTCCCCCAGCAACTAGCAGAACATGTGGAGACCCTGTGCTTCCTGTGCTGCTTACGTGGCTTTGCCCATCTTTATTTCAGTGGGTTGGAAGATTCTTCTTTGAATCCCATTTAATCAAAACTGGATTTTTATGAGGTTGAAAGCTTAAAAGTAACTTTGTTGCTTATTCTTGAAATCTGAACATTAACCTTTAAAAACATTTCTGTACTGTGAACCCAGTTTAGCCATAACTCCACCGGGCATCTCAACTAAAGTGCCTTTCCCCTCTTAAATCTGATAAGCATTAGTATCGTGGCCCCAAGTTTTGTATTTTATGTTCACTTTAAATTAAATTTAAATGTGGTCTCCTCTCATGTTATTTCTGGACTGGAAGTCTGTGTTCACTTTGGACTGCAGAGTAGACATATTGCAACGATTATGTATATGTAGTACTTGATTTATTTACTTTCCAGTAGGATATTATAAAACAAATAACAAGGGAAAATAAAGAAGAATTTTTTAATTAAAGCATGGAATTAGGGTTTTTTTCTCTTATTTTGCTCTTTTCAACCCAGCTTCTCATGTCTGAAGTTAAAATGCCTAATACCTATCACTGATGTTATGTTTTTAGAAAGCCAAAATTGGTAACAGTCATTGATGAAATTACCTTGTACCTAATTCAAAAACAATTTCGGCTTCATCCTGGAGAATGGGTCAAACTAATGAGTACTGTGAGTTCTTACCTCATTTGCAGATTTACTCACAGTTAACGTGCTTGGCTCTACTGAAATTATTTTATACCTTTTCTCTTGCATTTCAACTTCCATTTCATATTCATTTGGACATGCACCATTCTCATCTATAGAAACATATTTTGATTTAGACACTGGGGCTTATATCTGATATGTTCCTAAATCCTGCCCAATCTAGGAACCTGGGCCAAAAAGCATGTGGGACCCGTGGGAGGGACCATGGTGCAAGACATGGGGTTTTGGAACCAGGTGTACGAGGGTTCAAATCTTGACTCCACTGTTCGTTGGGCCTCTCAGAATGATTAGAGATAATGTTCATGTCATATGTCTATCTCACTTTTAAAACCTGGACCTGCCTTCATCAGTAGGGGTACATGGGCTTGACTTTGTGGGGTCTTCTGTGTTCAGATGCTTGGCTCCTCCTCATCTCTGCTCCCTTAACCCAGGCAGGAATCACCTGAGCACTGTTGTACTTGTAGCTCTGTTTGCAGGCCCAAGGGACTGGACAGCTCTTGCTGCTAATGGGAGTTTCTTCACTGACGTGTTCTTTTTCACTCTAGTTCATTGACTGGCTATTCAGCATCATGGACGGTCCTAAAGAAGCCCTCTCAGCAAGGTCCAAGGATCTTTTAAAAGGTATTAAAAGGCTTTACATCCAACATAGGTTAAAACGATCCATTGTTGTCTGAGATGCAGACTTCTGGCAGGGCCCAGCTTGGTTTCTTTAGCTCAGTGGTCTGGAATGGTCACTCATGTGGCTTTCTGAACCAGAAAGTGGGTTAAGAGAAGAGTTCCAGCACCTTTAACTTTTGGTTAAATGGTTTTTAAATGTTTTATTATAGTGGTAAAATAAGCATTTTAATTAAAATTTGGAAAACTCAGAAAAGTAAAAGAAGAGCAAAGAAAATCTACAGTCTCATTGCCCAAAACTTCGATAATTTCTATAAGTTTTTGTACCTTTCCATGTATATTATTTTAACATGTTTATAATGATATATTGAAAAATACAGTTTTAATAAGTCTGTATTATTTCAACAGTATTTTTTAAAGCAGTTAAACCTGCATTACACTGCTTTCACAAGTAGTATTAATGGCTACATAGTATTTTACCAAGGGAACTAGGCCTTTCCCATACTATCAGGCATTTAGATGGTTGTGTGTCTTTCATGTTTTTCTACTAACTTTACTACGCTATGACTATAGAACCCCCAACATGGAAAATCTTTCTGAAAATTGTGGAGATTCTTTTCATCAACTCTGAGAAGTCATTTGGGCATTGGACTTGTGACCTGAGATAGCTCATACTTGTCATCCATATTTTGGGCCCTGAGGGTCTGGAGCCAGTAGCTGCTGCTGCTATTGTCCCTCATATGCTGTAAGATACTACACTGAAAATCCTCATTCCTGTTGGCTGGCTCTGGTATAATTTCTCTGGCCAACCTCGAGTCATAGTATGACCTATATTTTACTTTATGGAATAATTTTTTGGTTGCCCAATAAGAATTCATTGGTTCCAGTCCTTATCCCTATCCACAACATAAGTGGAAAGTTTGTAGAAGATGGAACGGGGCCTCCGTGTGACTCTGATAAAACATAGAACTTCACTGAAAATCCGGGCTGTGATCTGACGTATTTTTGTTGGAGCCATCCCTAGAGACTTGTCATTAGGACCTCTCTGTTCATTTGCCTAATTTTTAATGGCCATGGGTCCATGATTCCATAGATTGCTCCAAATACGTATTATCTTAGGTCACAGAGTTAACAGCTGATAATCAATATGGAAGAGTCCAGTGGTTCAGGGACACATGTGTTCACTTGATGAGGTGGTCCCAGGCTTACTAGAGTCACACAACAGTTTTGTAACTCTGGTTTATCTATATTCCTTCACATTTTTATATTTTTAAAAACAACTCAACATACTCAAATTAATATTCCAAGGTAAGCAGTAAGTTACCTAAAGAGATTACACAGAATTTCTTTACTGTAAATGGATCCCAGAGGGACCAAATCAGAAAGAGTGTAGTTTGTGAGTACGTGTAGAGATATAATTTAGCACAGTCCTATTTGCTCAATTGAGCACACGAACTCAACTTTATTATTTATTATAGGACTGGAGATTTGTTTTCATCTTTAATTAAACATTTAATGGTAAGTATCAGATTCATCTAGAAAAAGAACACAGATCATATTAGATTTTCAGAAAGAACATTCCCATGTAATCAACACCCACTAGAGAAAAAGAACATCACCAGCATCTCACAAGCTAGTTTTCCATTTAACTTTGCAAAATTTCCCATTAACTGATTACAGGTTAACTTTGGGGTGGGGGAGCTTTACCCCCAAACTTTAAAATGGTTTTCCACCATTAACATTTTGCTAGAGCTTGATGGGAAGTCTTAGACTTGAAGACTGGCCAAGTGCGATGAAGCCAAAGTCTGTTTTGACACTTTTTTGATCGGAATGACCTTTTCAAATGCAACTCCACTAAATGCAATGGTTTGTGTTTTCCCTTTAGCTACTCTGCTGTCCTTGAGAGTCCTCCCAGAGTTTAAAAAGAAAGCCGTGTGGACCAGAGCTTATGGCTGGTGAACAGTTTTGCAGTAGCCAGCAGCATTCTCAGCTGAATGAAGCAAATCACAGAAATGGAAGGAGTTCTTAAGAATTCATGTCTGGGATTGGTGAGACATTGATCCTCAGAGTTAAGGGTCATGACATGATGGCCACATAACTGAAGCTTGTCACATACATTGCCAGGAGGAGGGGTACATTGCTTTGGTCCCCAGGCAAGACTGAAACAGAAACTCAAGTTTTCTTTATTTCACTGAAGTTCAATGTGAAGATTTTGTGAAAACTTGACTATACCCTCTTCTCTCCCCTCAGTTCTAGTAAAATAATCAAATCTTGTGAATTTTGTGCATGTGACTTTTGTTTTACAGCATGGGGGAAGGTTTTGCCAAGCAAAGCAAACTATAGTGGTGACAGTGGTGTTATGATGTTTTCCTTGAAGTCACTAATGATGCGGGGGTTATGAGATGAGGCCGGATTCTCTGCTCCCTCTGGCAAATGGAGTCTGGGCTGACTACAGATTCCAGAAGCCAAAATAGCTGGCTTCTAGTGTTTGCAGCTATTCTCAGTTAAAACTTGGAATTTGGGCTAGCTGCAGGTTTCTGCAGAAGTAGTATTAGCAGCTCCCCAGTTAAGAGCTGGGTTTTTCCCTCCGCTACTGTTGAGTGGTGAATTGCAGCTCTTGATGTGAAAATTCACCCCGGGAATTCGGCGCCATTCTTCTGGGTTCTTGTCTCACGAATTTGAAGAGGAGTTAAAAGGAGTAGGATTTATTTAAGGAAGGAGAGCAGAGACTCCGCAAGGCGGAGGGTACCTGGAAGCAGGACACCATCTAATGGAGGTTAGGCCAGGGGTTATATTGGTTTGGGTCTGAGCCTTGATTAAGATTCTTGTAAAGCAGACATTGAGAAAAGCACCAACATCATTGGTTAAACTCTATGTAAAATAGGCATTAAAACTGAGCACCACAACCATTGGTTAAAATCTATGTAAAACAGGTAGCAACTCTTTCCAAGTGCCCATTTGTCCACCCCTACTTCTTAGTTTTCCCTGCCTCTGGGACAAAGGAGTTGCTCCCACAGATGAGCCTCATGACCATTTGCACGTGAAGGCCCTGAGCACACCCCTTAATGGCTCTCCACTGGCCAGCTTCTAGGGGTGGTTGAATGGGGCCCATGGTCCTACCTAGCCATTTTACTATCTCTCCTAAAACTATCTCACTAAGAAGATATTTATTGACTTAATGAGTTAGACAGGTTTTGTTATCATTGATAAAATACTTTTATGGAACTGTTATATACATTTAAGTAATAAGCATGACACTGAATATTAGCTAAGTCAGATTTATTATTAGTGATGGCTACACTGCAGTGTGCTTTGTTCCCTTGAATGCAAGCGAGAGTTATGCAGTTCAAAATAGATTCAGCCAAAAAGGTATATTTAGTTCACAAACCAAGAAATTAAAGAGTAGACCCGATAAGGGGCAGCTGCGTCCAGTGACGCAAAAGGTACCATCGGACTGTTCTTGGGATCCCTCCACATCACTGGCAGGATGGCTGCCAGCAACCTCAAAGGTAAGGAAAGATGTCTGTGCCCGCAGGTGTGGCAGAAGCAACAAAGGGAGAAGCTACTTCCTTTTGAGTCACAGGCGAGTCTCTGAACAAGAGTCTGGGCCCTGGGTGTGTGGGAGTGGTGGTAAGAAGGCATTGGAGGAGCCTGGGTCACATGACCACTCTGAAGATCCCTGCACAGAGAAGGAAAGAGGCAGCCCCCTCCAGACCATCCTATCTGGATTTCTCCAGGGTGCTAGGAAGGCAAAGAAATGGCAAATGTCTCCTCTAAAGGTTAACGTTTTTTTTTTTTTTTTTTTTTTTTATTTCAGACCAAGAAGGTTAACGTTTTTAATTAGTACAAATTTCCTAATCAGGGTAACTTAGTGGCCTAAAGTAAATGAAGGTTGTGACAATATCTTCAAAGACTGTGCTTTACTCAATGGCGTGACACCCAGCTAACATTTTCGTTTTGGTCTGCTTGCTGATTATCCTGCCTTCATATAGCCATTAATCAGGGCCCTGTCTCTAGGCAAGCATATACATACCGATACATACATTCCCAGTGAGATCACTGGGAAGGAAAATGATGCCACAACACAGCACCACGGAACTTCACAACTTCTAGGATTCCCATGTGGCTTGTACTTCCATGTTGTCACCACATGTATCTGCCACCTAGGTTTAAGATAGCTCTACTAGCTTTTTTTTTTTTTAACCAAATATATTACTTCCTTAGGGGCAGGCTAGAGGGAAATGAATCTGAAGAAAGAAAGAAGGTAGAAAATTTACACTAGCAGCAGCTTCTCTCTCTTTTCCACCCACATACGCTTTCACACTTCCTATCAGGTTGAAATTTACCTAACATGTACTGTTAGGTGCCAGACTGTAAGTACACTTGTGTATCGGCTTATTTCACTCTTTAGGCCATACCATAAGGAGGTGTTATTTTCTATTTTAAAATGCAATAAACACATCCAGGAAGTAGCAAAAAGTCTCATCTCCAGCCAAAGTCCTAGAACCTAAGGTGCAATACTATTTCAGCTGTATCAGGCTCATCAGCTTCCACTTCAAGATGCAAACTCCCATCAAAGATTAAATCTCATTCATCCTTAATGTAGACTGGTGCAATCAGAAGAAACAACCCTGCCTTATATTACTAGACCTCTGGAAGAAAGAAATTTGGGATTTGTACAAAGGAGTAGGTCTCATGGTTCAAGGACTTTAGATTTTTGGAGCATTTTGTAAATACGGGACACTGAAGAATTGTTCTTTTTTTTTCACAGTTGAAATCAAAACTCAAAGATCACTAATGTCCAAGTAAACTGAGGAAGAATTGGTCTAGACTTCTAAGGTCAGATTACTCTTTTCCTTTCAGCCCAGTTTCTTCTCGAACTTTGTCCCTCCGTGTTCCTGCCCTTGACAAGAAAACAAAAGTATAAAAGGGGAAAAGATAAGATACCCCTATTCTCTTCCCCAGCTTTTTTTTTTTTTCTTGAGCAGCTTGGATGGAAGATTCATAGGATTTTCCTCTTCATGGGAACCTCTGAAGAGTCTAAATTTGAAAATCTAAACATTCTAAGATACAGTCACTGAAATAATAAGACCCTTCCTCTTTATTACCTGTATGACCTCAGGTAAGAATTAAATTATTCCCTTAGGATACTTTGGTTTGCCCTCAGAAACAAGAAGTCTCTGCTTTTTTAGACCAGATGTTCCTAACTGTATACAAAAGGAAATTGAACTTACAAGTCATCTTCCATTAGGTTTTGAAAACACAAGTTGCCAAGAGAAATGGCATGTGGGGATATACTAACAAATTAATGTGTGGGGTTAAAGCCATGTTATGTCTCTCAAAAGCATCCAAACATTCTGACTTTTGATTTAAAAAGTGTACATTTGGAACAGATGTTGGGATCCATGCAAGTATTTAAAATCTTGTTTTATTTGTAATGTCATGGCTCCATGGTTACTAAGAGGCTATTAATAACATTTTTTGAAGTTAATTGTTAGAAGTTAACTTCTCTTAGAGTGTTGGTATTTGGAAGGGGGCCTGTGAGAAGAAATAGGTATGAGGGTAGAGCCCTCATGAAAGGGATTAGTAAGCTTACAAGAGTCATGGAAGAGATTATTTCTTTCTCCACCATGTGGAGATACAGCCAAGAAGGTACCATCTGCAAACCCCAAAGAATCAATTGTTCCCTTGGAACCTCACCAGGAACTGAATGATATTGGACTTCTCAGCCTCTAGAATTGTGAGAAACCTATTTCTGTTGTCTGAGTCACCCAGTTGACAGTATTGTTATAGAAGCCAAAACTAAGATATGCCAAGAAGCAGGTGCTGTTTTACCCAATATGTAAACATATAGGAGCATCTTTGAAATTAGGTAATGGGTAGAGGCTAGAGGGATTTTTGAGATGCATGATACAAAAAGCTTGTGATGCCGTTTAGGAACTGACAGGTGATTTGGGTGAGGGCAGAGAGAAAATAGAAGACATCTGGAAGGAAAGCTTAATCTTGGAGAATGCACACATTATCACAAAGAGGACATTGAGAGAAATAAGGATGGAAAATGTCATTTTGGATGAGGTGTTAGATGAAAACAATGAACATGTTACTGCACACTGAAGAAATGGGATCTTTGTTATAAAGTGGCAAATAACTTGGCTGAATTGTGTTCATGTTCTAGTGTTTCGTGGAAGGTGAGACTTGTGGGCAGTGAAGTTGGATGCTTAGCTAGCAGCTCTCTACGCAAACTGTTGGAAGGAGTGACTTGGTTTTCCCCCTGACTGCCTGTAGTAAAATATAAAAGAAATGCACTGGAGACAGAATTAGTAATCAAAAAGAATAGCAGCGTTTAAAGATTTTGAAAATGGAGCCTATCTACATTATAGAAAATAAGAAAACGTGTTCTAAAGATAATACTGAGGGTATGGTGGACAGACCGATAAAGAGCTCAGTGTGAGTGTGAACCACAGATGGAATCAGCCATCCCTGCTGGAACGCTGCTAGTCTGACCTAAAGGGAATGGAGATGGGACAAAAGGTAGGTAGGGTTTGGATGTCTCGGATTTTACAGAAGACCACAGAGCTTATCTGCTATGAATGTAGACCAGGGAAGGTCCCTGAAGGGGTTTCAACAATCAGCATTGTCTCCTCAGGTTCAAAAAGGGTGTGAGCAGGCCAGATGGTCTGTCTAGAGCCATAGGACTGTAGCCCTCCTGACCTCTTCCAACAGAGACCTGGGGTGAGTCATCTGCCTCTGGGTTCTGAAAGCACAGGATGAGCTGTCCCCTTCTCCCCACCGTGTCTCCCTTTGGAAATGGGAATGTCGGTCCTTTCGATGCCCATCCTACCATTGTATTTTGGAAGCACATATCTTGTAATTATACATTGTGTCTCACTTTCTTTAATTTAGATGACACGTAGATACAACTGTAGACTTTGCAGGAGTAAATTAGGTCTTTGGGAGCTTTGGGGATAGAATGAATGTTTTGCATGTGAACAGGACATCAGTTTTGTGAAGTCAGGTGCAAAATGCTGTAGACTGAATTTGTGTTGCCTTCTAATTCCTGCATTAAGCCCTGACCCCCAGTGCGACGACACTTGGAGATGGAGCCTTCAGGAGCAAATTCTTTCAGGAGAGTGGAGCTCTCATGCATAGGGTTAGTGCCATTCTAGGAAGAGACACAAAATAGTTACCTCCATCTCCTATGAGCATACAGTAAGAAAGGCATCCATCTGAGATGAGAAAGTCCTTGCTAGGAACAGAATTGGCTGGCACCTTGATCTTAGGCTTCTAAGTCTCCGGAACCGTGAGAAACACATTTGATGTTTAAGCGCCAGTTGGTGAGGTTATGCTGTAGCAGCCTGAGATGACTAAGTATATCTAATATTTATGGTGGGTATTGAATTATTAGCTCTAAGGACAAAGACATTTGTCCATATGTGTTTTTCTAGACAACCAGAAATACACTACAGAGTGTATTTTAAAGTGTCTGTTACATATCTGCTATTTGGGAATCAGAAGTTCGGTTTCTTAATTTAACTGAACTTAACTCTACTTGGTGTCCTATTTCTTGTCAACCTTATGCCAATTAATCAGACTTCACCCAATATAAATGTAACTTGTATTAAAACCACAGTTCGAGGGAAATGGTATGCAGAGCACATGTTTTGAACACACAGAGAAGCAGACTGCTGCTGTTTGTGTGTGGGGTGCTGGGGGTGGGATTATTTCATGTCATGGGGTTTTGCCCAGTACTGGGTATTTTCCACCAGAATGCAGCCTGGATCGTACTTGCTGAGGCCGAGTCCACCGCCTGTCTTTCTTTGGGTCACAGTGGAAAGCTGCGCTTCACATTTTCTTCTTAATGGAAAAGACTTTGAGGATGTCTCTTCTTTCTGAGTAAAGATGGCTATAGGTAAAATACATACCTAAGGTGGACAAGAATGCGACAGAAGGTTCGTTAACCATTTCTCTGGAAAGAACCATCATTTCATAAGGTTGCTGCCCATACCCAGGGGAGACTTGAGGGAGAGGTGGAGGAGGGGCACTTAAGGACGTGTCCAGCTTTTATGCTGAAAGGGAGTAAGTCAAACTCTTCTGTAGGGACAGTGAGAGAGAGAGAAAGAGAGGAACAATTTTGTTTAGTTTTCCATGTGGCTTCTGTTGCTCAGACACTTTGTTGTGTACGTGGTGCTGGGGTTCAAACCCACATCCTTGCACATGCCAGGCAAGCGCCGCAACCGCTGAGCTACCGCACCAGCCCCCTACCATTTTATTTTTAATGCAGGGAGTATTTTTCCTTTTTGTGGGTTGCTCTTTTTACTCTGCAGTACTATCTCTGCTTTTTCTCTGGATGTGTTGTTCTTATATCTGAGATCTAGTAACTTCCAGAAATGATCATTATTTTGAGAATTTGTGAAGGTTAGAGTTGGGGAAATGGAAACTTAATGGAAGTCTTTTTTTCCCAATTTCTTTGAAAAGAATTCAAGTTTTTTTCAACTGTAATTTTTATTTTTCCACACAGTGTATATTGTTTATATAGCATAGCTTTACTCTTTAATCTCAAATTCCCTGCAAATGTATTATTATTTTTAAAAAATTTAACGTTACTTGTGTATATCAATGGGGTTCGGTTATGTTTCCACAATGTATGTACAGTGTGCACCAATCAAATCCCACTACCCTTCTACCCATGACACTCCCTCACTGTCACCATTCATAGCCACTGATAATTACTATCCTACTTTCAGGTTGACTTTAAAAGAAAAAAAAAAGTTTCCACATTTGAGACAGAACACAAGTGCATGTCTGCCTCTGACTTATTTTGCTTAATGTGATGTCCCCTAGTTCCACCAGTTTTTCTTCAGCTGTCAGGACTTCATTTTCTTAGCTGAATAATATCCCATTGTGTTATATGTGTTTAACTTATCCATTCATGTGAATGAACCACCTGGGCTTATTTCATATCTTAACGATTGTGAATATTGCCAAAATAAACATGGGTGAACAGATATCGATTTTGTAGGCTGACTTCTTTTCCTTAGGATATGTACCCAGGAGTAG
Organism: Aplodontia rufa; assembly: GCA_004027875.1. Classification (NCBI taxonomy): domain Eukaryota; kingdom Metazoa; phylum Chordata; class Mammalia; order Rodentia; family Aplodontiidae; genus Aplodontia; species Aplodontia rufa. The sequence goes on from PVKS010031900.1 coordinate 13,349, forward strand.
GATAGCTTAATCATAGAGTAGTCATCTCCCTTTTGAGGAACCGCCATACTGTTCTCAATGGTAGTCATACTAACTTACATTCCTACCAACTGTGTATGAGGTTTGTTTCTCCCCACTTCACCAGCATGTGTTATTTTTGGTTTTTGAAAATAGTCATTGTATAGAGAATTCTGAGATGAACCTCCACACCTTTAACTATCTGATATTTGAAAAAGGGGGCAAAAGCATAGTGTGGAAGAAAGATAGCCTGTTCAACAAATGGTGTTGGACATATTGGACAGCCATGTATAGATAACTGAAATTGGATCTTTACCTTTCACCCTGTGCAAAAATTAAATCAAAATGGTTCAAAGATCTGGATATTAAACCATCAACTTTATAATTGCTTGAAAAAGAAGTAGGATCAACACTACATGACATAGGGGTTGGCACCACCTTTTTTACCAAGACTCCCATGGCACAAGCAATAAAGTCAAGAATAAATGAATGGGACACAATTAAACTAAAAATCTTTTGAACAGCTAAAGATTTAGTCAAGTGTGTCAAGAGAGGTCCTACAAAATGGGAGGAAATATTTGCTACACCTCGGACAAAGGGCTAATATCCAGAATATACAAATAACTTAAAAAACTAAACACCAAAATCATAAATATCCCAATCAATAAATGGGCTACAGAACTAAAAAGAAACTTCTCAGTGGAGGAAGTCCAAAAAGCCCATAAACATATGAGAAAATGCTCTACATCACTAGTAATAAGAGAAATGCAAATCAAAACTTCACTGAGATTACACCTCACTCCTGTTAGAGTTGCAAAATGAAGAAAACAAACAATGACAGATGCTGGAGGGGCTGTGGGAAAAAGAGGAACACTGTCACATTGCTGGTGGGACTGCAAACTGGTACAGCTGCTCTGGAAAGCAGTGTGGAGACTCCTCAAAAAATTAGGGCTGGAACCACCTTATGACCCAGCTAGCCCACTTCTGGATATTTTCCCAAACGAGTTAGAATCAGCATATTATAGAGATACAGCTTCATCAATGTTTATAGTAGCTCAATTTACTATAGCTAGATTATGAAACCAACCCAGATGCCCCTCACTCGATGAGTGGATTCAAAAACTGTGGTACTTATATACAATGGAATACTACTCGGCCATTAGAGAAGATGATATTATGGCATTTGTAGCCAAATGAATGGAGATAGAAAAAAATTATGCTGAGTGAAATATCCCAGTCTCAGAGACTCAAGGGCCAAATGTTTTCTCTCATTTGTGGAAGGTAGAATACAACTGGATGTAGTATGATAGATGGCTAAACTAATAATAACCTCAGCATGTATGAATTTTTACTCAACAGGGAACCTGGCCTAGGATACCTGAAGACAAAGGGAGGATGGCAGGGAGGAGGGAGGGAATAGGAAGGACATCAAGGAGACCGGAGGGAGGGAGTATGGGGGAATCAACTCAGAGGGAAGCCTCCGACTTCCATGAGAAGTCCATTTAACACAGGGGTTTGATAGGGGCAAACATGGAACCATGGGGAACCCAAGGGGGGGGGACCATGGAATGGCATCAGCCTTGGCTTGCTCTGTCATTATACATTTGTTCTTGATTGTTTGATAATGATTCCCTCTAATTGTAAGTCCATATTCAACGAATAAAAAGAAAGAAAGAAAGAAAGGAAAGGAAGGAAGAAAATAGTCATTCTAACTGGAATTTGGTATTTCCCTAATGGCTGGTGATTTTCAGCATTATTTTTCATATATTTCTTGGCCATTTCTTTTGAAATATATCTATTCAGATCACTTGCTATTTTTAGTAGGATTACATTTTACATCATTAAACTTTTTGAATACTTTATGTTCTGGATATTAAACTTCTGTCGGAGAAACACCTGGGAGATATTTTCTCGCATTGCGTAAGCTGTTTCTTCGCTCTATTGATTACTCTGCAGAAGCTTTTGGCTTTGATGTAATCCCATTTGTCAATATCTGTTGTTTTTTTTTTCTTTCAAATCCTATCCAGAAAAATCATTACCTGTACCAGTATTTTGAAGTATTTCCCATTTTATTAGTGGAAGTTTCAGTTTTTCAGTTTCAGGTCTTACACTAAGGCCTTTAATTCATTTAGAGTCAATTTTTGGACAGTGTGAGACCTAGGGATCAAATTTCAGTCTTCTGTGTGTGTATAACCGGTTTTCCCAGCATTGTTTAATGAAGAGGTCGTCCTTTCTCCCATCTATGTCTTTAGCACCTTTACTGAGAATCAGTGACTAAATGTGTCGTGGGTTCACTGTTCTGTTCCATTGGTATGTCTGTTGTCATGCCAATACCAAGCTGCTTTTGTTACTGTGACTGAGCAACATGTCTTGAAATCAGGTATCATGATGTCTGCATCACAGGGTCTTTTGCACTGTCATATAAATTTCAGAAGCGTTTTATTTTGCTGAAGAATGTCTTTGATATTTTGATGAAGACTGCATTGAATCTGTAGATTGCTTTGGGTAATATGGCCATTTTCATAGCATTATTTTTATCCATGAACACAGGAGGTCTTTTGTAATTTTCATTATGGAAATCCTTCACTTCCTAAGTTTATTCCATCGAGATTTTACATATATATATATATATGTTTAGATATATGTTTATACATATGTTTTTATATATATATACACATACACAATTTACATGCACATACACAAACACACATATTGCAAATGGGATGCTTTGTGATTTCTTTCTCAGAAAACTCATTGGTGTATTGGAAAGTTATTGACTTTTGTATTGATATTGTATCTTACTCCAGTAAATTCATTTGTAAGTTCTAAGCGTCTTTTGGTGGACTCTTTTTCTTTTTAAGAGAGAAGGACAGAGAGAGAGAGAGAATGAATCAATTTTTTTATTGAGTTTTCCACATGGCTTTCATTGCTTTGACACTTGGTTGTGTATGTGGGTGCTGGGGTTTGAACCATGTACTCACACATGCCAGGCAAGTGCCATATTCGTGGCGCAACCCCTTCAGCCCCCTCTTTAGGCTTTTCTATGTATAGAATCATATCATTTTCAGACAGATAATCTGATTTCCTCCTTTCCTATTTTATGACTTTTTTCTCTTGCCTAATTGCTCTAGCTAAACTTTCTTGTACTATATTGTGAGAGTGGACACCCTCATCTTGTTCCTAATCTTAGAGGAAATTCGTTTGTTTTTTTTTTCTCCATTCATTCACTATGATGTTGGCAATGGGTTTGTCATACCTAGCCTTTATTACGTTGAGGTATGATCCTCCACCTATTTTCTTCAGGGCATTTATCATGAAAGGATGTCAAATTTTATTAAATGTCTTTTCTACATCTATTGAGATGATCATATTTTATTCTTCATTTCATTTGCAATGCATCATGCTTATTGATTTGTATACATTGAACCATCTTTTCATCCCTGGAATGAAACAACTTAATCATCATGCATGTTTTCAATGTGCTGTTGAATTTGGTTGCTAGTTTTTTTCTGCATATCTTTGCATCTGTTCATCAGGGATATTGGTCTGTAGATTTTTTATTATTTGTCATCTTCTGGTAACAGGGTAATGCTAGCCTCATAAAATGAGTTTGGAAGTGTTCCCTCCATTTCAATTCTGTCATTAATCTTCTTTTAAGTTTGATAAAATTCAACAGTGAGACCATCTGGTTCCGGGCTTTTTCTTGTGGTGAGACTTTATTACTGATTCAGTTTCATTACTTATCAATGATCTATTCAGTTTTTATATATTCTCATGGTTCAATTTTGGCAGATCATTTGTGTTCCTAAGTTTGTTAATTTTTTTCCAGATTTTCCAATTTGTTAGCATATGGTTTTTCAAAAAATTCACAGTGATCTGTTGTATTTCTGTGGTATCAGTTGTAAAGTTTCCTTTTTCACCTCTTAAGTTTATTCGAATCTTCTTTACAGTAAATGCAGCTAAAAGTTCCTCAATTTTGCTTGGCTTTTTTGTGTGTGTGTACATTATAATTATACATAATTTTCTCAGACTCCTTCCTTAGTACCTTCTCTTTCCCTCTGCTCCTCCCTCCCAAATCTCCTTGCTCTACTCTGATCTCCTTTTTATTATTTTAATTAGTGCATTATAATTATATAAATGGGATTCACTGTGGTATGAAAGTACATGGAAATTGCATAATTTGGTAGATTTCCTTCCCTAGTATTTCCCTATACCCTCTCCTCCTCCCTCTGGATTCCCTTTTTCTATCCTTAGGTCTACCTTCTATTTTCATGAGAGCCCCATTTTTATTCCTATTTCTAGCCCTTACATGAAAAAAAAAAAACCTCATTTGACCTTGACTTTCTGGGTATGGCTTATTTCACTTAGCATGATGTTTTTCCATTTACCAGCATTCGCCATGATTTCATTCTTCTTTATGGCCTAGTGAAATTGCACAGTTTCTTTATCCATTCATCTGTCGATGAGCACCTGGGCTGGGTCCATAACTTGACTACTGTGAAGAGTGCTGTGTATATGTTGGTATGCATGTATCACTACAGTAGGCTGATTTTAGTTCTGGTGGATAAATTCCAAGGAGTGGGATGGCTGGTCATGTGGAGGGCCCATTAATATTTTGAGAAATCTCCACACTGCTTTCCAAATTGGTTGTACTCATCCATTGTTAGTGGGACCTTCCCCCCACATTCTTGCCAGCATTTTTTTACTTGTATTCCTGAAGATCGCCATTCGAAGTGGGGTGAGATAATATTTCACTGTAGTTTTGATTTGTATTCCCCTAGTTGCTAAGGATACTGAACATTTTTTAATATATTCATTGGCCATTTGCATTTCTTCTTTTGACAAGTGTCATTTGTCCGTTTATTGTATGTGTTTTCGTTTTGGTGTTAAGCTTTTCAAGTTCTTTATGAATTTTGGTTTTTGATCTCCTTTTGGAACAGTACTGGCAGATATTTTCTCCCATTCTGTAGGCTCTTCTTGCTCTTGTTTTCTTTGCTGTGAAAAAGCTTTTTAATTTGATGCCATCCTACTTACTGATTCTTCATTTTATTTCTTCAGTTTTAGGAGTTTTAAGGAAGTCGGTGCCTACAAAGGTTGTTTAGCTGTTTACATATCAACCTCTATATTTCATTGACCTTTTGTGTTTTCTTTTAGTCTTTCATTTCCTCTGAGCTTTAGTGTTTAGATTGCTTTTTTCTAAGTCTTGGAGATACGTTATTAGGTTGTTTATTTAAAAATCTTCTCTTTTTAAATGCAAGCAGTCAGTGCTATAAGTTTCCCTCTTAGTGCAGCTTTTGCTGCATCCCACAGGGTTTTGGCATGTAATGTTACCATTTTCATTTGTTTCAAAAATGTTTTAAAAACTTCCCTTCTGACCTCAATTACCGACTATTTTAAAGTGTATTGTTCAGCCTTGACATATTTTTAAAGTTTCTCTTGCTTTTCCATTGTGATCAGAAAAGATAAGATAATTTCATTTTAAGAACACTTTATTAAACTCATTTCAGCCTAATGTATGGTCTAGATGGTTTTATGCACCAGTTTTTTAAAAATGTGCATTCTGCAGCTGTTTGACTGTTCTGTAGATGTTTGTAAAAATCCATTTGAATTTTAGTATAGTTTAAATTTAATTTTTGTTTGTCAGGGATCTGTCCACTGAAGGAAGTGGTGTATTGAACTCCCCTTTTGCTATTATTACATTACAGCCTATCTCCCGCTTTAAGGTTAATAGTGTTTGTTCTATAAAATTGGGTGCCCAATATTAGGTATAACTTTCCAATCATCTTCTTGTTGAAATGATTCCTCCTTGATCATTGTCTCCTCTTACAATTTTGATGTAAAGCCTATTTTGTCAAATATAAGTATAGTTATTCTTGCTCACTTTGGGATATAATTTTCCATTCTTTACTTTCAGCCTTTGTGAAACTATTTTTTTTCAATACAGAAGATAGGAGTCTTACCAAGTTTTTGAGATGCCTCAAACTTGTGATCCTCCTGCTCCAGCCTCCTGCATAGCTGGAATTATAGGCATGGCATACCATGCCCTTCCAGTCTGTATCTTTTAATTGGAGAATCTAATCTCTTTATATTTAACATTATTATTCAAAAGTACATACTTATACCTGTCATTTTGTTGATTTTCTTCTAGCTGTTTGGAATATTTGTTCTTTTCTTCCTATTATTCATCTTTGTGGTATGATGGTTTATTGTATTAATAAATTTTGAATCTTTTCCATTTCTCTTATGTATCTGCTGTTGTAGTGGGACTCATACTTTTTTACACGTTCATGGTGGTAGTTAACTTTCTTTCACTTCTGGATATAAGTCTCCCTTAAGCATCTTTTGTAAGGCTTGTCTTTTGATCATGATTTCTTGAATGGTCTTTATTTCTCAAAGATAGCCTTGCTGGTAATAGTAATCTTGGTAGCAGTGATTATTTCAGGACTTGAAATATGTCATTACATTTCCTCCTGACCTGTAGGGTTTCTTTTGAGAAATCTTCCCTTAGTCTAACGGGGTTGCCCTTAAATTTTACTTCTCTTACAGATTTCAAAATAGTTTCTCCTGACCATTTGGCTATAATATGTCAGGGTGAAGATATTCCCTGGTCATGTCTACTTGGAGTTTTATATGCATCCTATATGTGGCTGCCCATGTCTTTCCCAAAATTATGCAAATACTCTGTGTCCTTAACCTTTAGTTCCTCACCTTTAGCTATTCCAAAATGAATGTTTGCTCATTCAATGACAACCCAGACAACTTGAATGCATTCCAGTTTCTTTCCTGTCTTCAAGCTCTGATTCTTTCTTCTACTTGACACAGTCTGTTGAGGCCTTTGAATTTTTCATTTGCCTTACGAGGACTTTGTCATTTCTGAAATTTCTTTTTGGTTCTTTTTCAAAATCCATCTTTGCTGAATTTCTCATTCATATCCTGCATTATCTTCCCAATTTCCTTAACCATTTATAGTCTCTCAGATCTCACATATTTTTTTTAAATCTTTCTCTTGAATTCTTTAACAGTTATGATCTTTTGAGGGTATCATATTTTGTATTTTATATTTTAAAATTGAGATTTGCACATCTTGTAGATCAGATACCTCTACCACTTTTATGGAATGGCACTCTTTAGTAGGTGGCTGACTCTTAAGGATGTTTAGGGGTATCACTTTGTTATGCAATGTTCACTTTACTTCCTGCTAGGCATCATATTGTAGTCTCCCTGTAGCTTCTTTAACTATGATTTGTGAATTTGGGTACAGTGCAGAGCATATTGGAGTCAGAGAGGCTCATAATCCCTGTGGGCCATGCAAGGATACTTTAGTAGTCCAGGTAGGTGCAGTATAGATAGCTCAGTGTGGAGTGTACAGTGTGGCTTCTACAATACCAGAGGTCATCCCCATCAAATAATAAGGATTACGGCAGGCACTGCTGACTTTGTTACTTATAAGGGTTGTTGGCACTGACTGTACCCACAGTGATAAAAAGGGCCTGAAGTACTTGTCCTCCAACCAGAAGCCCAGGTCCTTCCTGGGGAGAGGCAGTGGCAGGAACCACAGTATCGCCCTGTGATACTCACACCAGCCTGACAGAATTGTGGGGTCAAACAATGTGCATGGGTGCCCAGCGGTGGGACGTCCATTTGTGTGGTTCGTGGGTGTTCCCTTCTGCCACTACTGTGTGAGTGCCAGGCCAAGGGTTGGGACTTTGGGCACTCCCTAGCCATGCATACCTGGGGTCAGGGCAATGGCGCTATGGCTTTTTTTTTTTTTACCCTAATTCTTTCAGCTGTAGTGATTGCCAGGAGTTTGCAGGAACAAGCTATGGTTGGAGCTGAGCAAAAGTCCTCTCAAATCCTCCTTTGTACATGTGATGTGTGCCCAAGGTTGGAGCAATAGTCAAAGCTGTGGCATTGCTTAAACCCACTCTAGCATACCTTTGGGGACAGAGCTGCAGTGTAACCCCGAGTTCTTTCTTAGTGGTAGGCACATGTACACAGAGCTTGGGGGTGGAGTGCTGGGAACATGTCGGTGATTCCCTTCAGTCCTGGCTCCAGTGCAAATCCACATGCAACTGGTTACATTCCTGATCTCAGAGGGCAAGCTCTGTGATCGCCCTTTTCTTGAGGGTAGTTTCCTTTCAATTCTCTTGTCATAATACCTGTCCTTCCTATTGGGTTAAATTCAGAGCCACTCCACTGGGCCAAGTTTGGTTCACAAGGCAAGTTTGGTTCAGTCACCCACTGAACCAATACAGTAGAATGTCTGTAGCATCCCAGAGATGGGAATATTGCAGGGGCTTCTGACCCCTGGAACAGCCCAAATTTAGACAGTAGGTCCCTTTTCAGGATGTCTTCTGGCTACATCATCCTAAGGTTTCACTGGAAAGATGTGAAATTCTTTTCTAATTCAAGGACACTGTGCAAATTTCAGATTACTCATCTAATTAGGCTGCAAGCTTATGAGAATTGTGAAACTCTAAACCTAGGATTGCCAACATCTACACTGATGGTTTGCTAGGACTCTGTTTCTCCTTTACCGCTGTATAGGGGAGACTCCCCATTCCTTGGCTGAGGAGCCTGGATGGCATGTGTCTAGATACTATGTTTTTTATTATGCTTTTGTTGGAGGTATCTGAACCCCAACAGTGTTCCAGTTTCTCTCCTCTGATGTCCAGTGTTCTCCCATGATCATTGTCCTCCAAATGCAGCTGTATATCTGTTGCTTTGGCTTGTCTTTGGGGAGGAACAGGTGAGAGTGCCGTGTGCCTCATATCTACCCATCTTGCAATCCCACCCTACTAAGTTTGCTCCATAAAATTTTCTCTTTAGCACCAATGACTTTTGCCTGCTACCTGTGAGGCCGAACAGGAAACAAAACAGATAAAATGGAAAAATCAGGAAGAACCTGTCTTGCTCTGTTTGATATTTGGTTTTGTTTGTAGATATCTGTGCCTATGTTAAAACTTAATAACATGATCTAGGTCATTGTGTTGGACTTTATCTTTGGTCTCCCCTGTGTTTACCAACTCATCTATTAAGGTAGATGGCAGCATAAACCAATAAGCACAGGAATAATTCACAAAACAAAGTGAAACAGTACTTACCTATAAAGAGCATCATGAGATACAGCCTCAGCACATACGGGAAGTAGATGGATAAGTCAAAAGGCAGTTTGGTGGAAAAAGTGCCAAAGGATTCAAAGTAAGGCAGTGACTGATAGATGGCAAATGCTGTTTAAAGAAAAGGCATCATAAGGGTTTAATGGTTTTCCTCTTCACCTTGTTACAGGGTTCTGATATATGTCATTCTAGGTGGATATTTTGGATCTGACCATGACAGTTTTGTGATGACTGCTGAATCCTTTAGCTAAAGTTTCAGTTTGGTATAAAAATCGGCTGAATGATTAAAGCTGTTACATCAGTGTGACTTACTGAATTTTTGTCCATCATATATTTTATCATGCTTACATGGAAAGAATTACAGGGATTCTTAAAAGGGAAATTCAAAATACATCTCTTCTAAGGGTCGATTGTCCCCACTCATCTGTGGAGGTGGGGACTAGACCCTGGACAATGAGAAAGTTGGTCTAGTAACATGAGTTAAATCCAGATAAGATGTAATGCTTTATAATCTAATATCTTTTTTTAGAGTTATAAAGGGAAAGGGAAGGGAGGGATAAGGGAGGGTAATTGGGGGGGTACTCCTGGAGATAATT
>PVKS010031901.1:0-23037 GCA_004027875.1 Aplodontia rufa
ACATGACTTTTATCTCAATTTGTTATGTTTTTGTTCTGATGGGAATTATTTAGACAATTTAATAAAAGAAATATTAGATACAATATAGATTAGAAAGATTTAAATACAAAAGGGGACAAGGAAGCATAACTTTGCACGCATTTTTTTCTGAACAGAAAAATTACATCTCTACTGGACATAAATCTACAAGTTAAATGTAAATTCAGAGTCTGAACATTTAGTTAATATTAAACAGCAGAATCAGCAAATTGCTCTTTTTCTAGAACACTAAGTAATACTTTGGTTTCCCTTGTAGTCAAACGATATGTTAGCATGTTAATAAGGATAGAGTCTCTCCTTGGCATAATTCATGATTTTGGAGTACTTTACTTAATAATGGCCAAGATGAACAATTATTAGCTTTTAAAATTTATCATTCTGTTCCTAGGCAGACATCCTAGGTATTGGTTGAGCCGTTGATCACCTCAGCTAGTAACTGCAACTGAGCACCTGATCACTGCTAGTGATAAGCTCAGTGTTATTTGTTCCTCTTACTTGACATCTTAAGAAATCTGACAGGACTGATTCACAAATATTTATTGATGGACTAACTAAAAATCTCATTGCATAAGTAGAAGTGTCCTTGTAATACACACACACATACATACATACACACACACACAAAATAAATCAATGCAGTCACAGAAAGAATATAATTCAATTAAACATATAAGGCTTTTTTCCATAAAAATACTGATTGCTCCATGAGCCTCAATTTGAGTTTCAAGATTATACATAAAATGATAATACTAAAAGAAATAAGCATTTGCATAAATGTAATAAATAAAATATTTAAAATTATACTTATGGTTCATGATTTGCTATAGATGTCAGACTCCCAGAGCCTAATATAACACTGTGTGTCATCAGCCATGAAATTGCCTAACAATTCTTCAATGTTGCCATGAAGAACAAGTGTAGCCCTTGCACCAAAACAAAATCTGTAGGAAGATTTTATAGTTTTAAAAGTTAATAATGATTTATTGATTTTTTAAGACAAAAGCATAATGGGCATTAAACAATATAAAAAGCAAATATCTACTCTCTGACTTGGAGTTGCTTTAGTATCATAGGAGTCATACAGGTGAAGATGTCCAGCATTAGCTTTAAATGGGAGATAATCAAAATCATTATGGGTGGAACAGGGCTAAAAAATGAGACAGAATGACATCTGAATTGATAGGAGTAAATACTGAAGACAATTCCAAGAAGGCATTGGTGTAACGATCTGGCAAAATGGTTAGAGTGGTTCATTTACTTAGGAAAGCACTAAAAGAAGATACATTTGAAAACTGATTAGACCATATTGTGGTTAATACTGACTGCCAAGCGATTGATTTGGTATTCAGTTGAAACTTTTGAAAAAGGTTTTAGTACTCAGGGATTGCATAGGAAGAATACTGAAGAGATGATGTGAAAATTCTCAGGATGATACTAGAAAGAGAGGGAAAGTAGGGAAGATAGCACAGGAATGCCTAGAAAAAGAAAAGTATCACCATAAATCACAGAAAACAGAAGCAGGATTTTGAAACTGCTGAGCTAACAAAGGAGAAGGATTCAGAAGTCACCTTGGAACTCCATCTCTCTCAGATAACTGTGAAGATACATTGGGAACTCCAATGTTTAGAGATCTGGGTACTCAGCGCTGAAGACATTCAAACACCTTTTAGAAGGGAAAGGCCTCCTCCACTCTTCCCATAGAGAACAAGATCAATATCAATTCTCTCTCATAGAAAGTGGTACGATTTCTTGAGTCCTCCTTCTACACAAGAGGCTTACTTCTATTCTGTGAGCTCTTCAACCTTTTTAAAAGTAAAGGCTAGAAAATTTAAATTGAGAAGGGTACTTTATAGACACCCCAGTAGTCTCCTTCTAGAAAATACACACCACTTCAACTGGTTTCTTCATGCTATTCAATCACTCACAAGCATTTTAGTGTTCCATTGTGTGAAGAAAAATATACAGGACTATGTTAAGAAGGATATAAGACAAACATCTGATCTTTTGGGCACAGTCATTTTAAGTATAAAATGTGAGAACTTTCATTTCTTCTTTAAAAAAATTAAAAGAGAAAGGTGATGTTTGAAATGTTGGTTGTTTACAAATCAACACAAAATTATAGGCATTGAATATTTACCAGTCCTTTAATTCAGCCATATTTTTCAGGTGTTGAATTTTCTATGGGTCCTTGATATTCTTAAAGCATGTTTTTCAGCCCAACCCATGCAATTTAGATGAGTTAATTTAAAAAATAACTTTAGGTTTTATTCTTTGCTTTTTATTTCAAAATTATAGCTTGAAACTACATTAGTGTCATTCCTCTACAATTTAATGATTTTTAAAGTCATTATCAGAAATGAAAACCTCAGGAGCCAGCTCTCCCGTCATATGGTATAACCAATTTAACAAATAGTCCTATCATATTCAGGCCTTCATATCACTACAAGATTATCAATACAGCTGGTGGATTTATTTTAAAGTGTTCTTCCTTCTTCCAGGGACAGTTTTCACAGATGGAAGCACCCTTCCAAGATAAACTCCAATCTGTTGAATTTAAAAAATACACGGGCTAAACTTCACTAAGTTTGCATGTGTGAGAAGGGAGAATTAACATTACTTATATTTCTGGCTCGAGCTGTCTAATGATGAACATACTGGTGTACATTAATGGAATAAAAAATGTCTTCAGCAGCACACACAAAATAGAGACACAAAGAGCACTCTTCGTGTCAAGCTGTCACCACTCTCAATGTACAACCCATGGGTCTTCAGATACCTGGCAAAGGCTACTAGAGATGCAGCATGAACAGAATACACAAAAATTGTCCTCATAATACAATCAAGTAGGGACAAATGAGAACAAAAGAATAGGTTTGGCTGATAAAAATCTGTCTTCATATGTTATATTTACTAAATTGTAGTAAGTTTAATACAATATAATTGGATATTTAGAGCTATGAATTGAGTTTAATTGATCTCAATTAAACCTAAATGCCTAGGGAAACTACTATATTACTCTGGTAGAAAATTATTTTTTCTTTCCCTGAGATGTTAAATTGAAAAAAAAATACACACACACACACACACACACAATTGCATGCACACACACATATACACACACATGCTTTGGAGTTATATACTCCTAGATTTGAGCCCTGCATAATACAAAAGCAATTTGATAGATGGAGGCAAATGTGACATCTCCAAGCCTTAGTTTTACCATCTGAAAAATGCACTTAATATTTTATTAATGTTGATGGTGTATTATGACAGACAAAAGCACATGGACAAGACTGCTGGAAAATTCACTTACACTATCAAGCAGCTATATGATCTGAGAGAATTAGGCATGCTAGATTTCAAATTTATTTTCCATACAGTGAGATGAATAGTTAGATTAAAATTCCTTTAGTTAGATTAAAATTCCTTTTGTTCTAGGTTCTGTTACATTGATATTTAATTACTAATATTAAAAAAATATAATGTGTTTCTGTGTATACAAATATGGATCATAAGTGTTTATACAGCTTTTTCTTTGTCTTGAGATTGCTAAAGAAAAAAGTTGCAATTTCAATTTAATTTACATATGTACACTTATATTTTAAGCAATTAGTCTATTTTTTAAATAAATCAAATTTATTATTTACAAAGGCATAACCACAAACAATATGATATTACTTCTTTCATATAAATTTGACTTAAGACATACAAGGAAAATTTTCATTTATATGGACATTATTTTCTAATTCCATTATTCTTAGGCTTTATAATTTACAATTAACTGAGATTTGCTATGAGTCTTGAGCATTTTCAGATTTAAACATCCCACATATTGTACTGAAGCACATTTGAAGAAAAGCAGTGACCATTATTATATTAGCTATGATTAAAAGCAAAAATGCAACCTTTTAAAATCTTGAAGACATATGTTACCAAACAAAACAAGATAGATTTTACATAAGCATGAATGATTCAATAGACAATGTTACACCCATCTATCTTTTTCAGCACATTAATTAAGACATGACATTTTGAAAATAATATTCCAGGCCATTGTCTTTAACACTAGTAAATTAAGTATTCTGCAATTTATCAGATACAATACTAGAAGTTCTATATTAAAATTAAAGACCAAATTCTGAAAAACTCAGCTAATAGTTACATCAACTAATAAATTAATAGGCAAAATGTGCATAAATTTGCCTTAATAATTTGAAGCTAGTATTTTGTCATAGTCTGAACATGGTGTTCAATAATTATCCTGTAGTTTCAGTTTATAATGCTAGTTTTATGTGTAGACAAAAGCTATGATATGAAATGCATGTAATATTAGGGATTAAATACATGTAATTTAGTCAGTGATAAAATAAATTACATAGCATAATAAGCATACAGCATAGTCCTCTTACCTACAGATGGACAAAACAAATAATTTGAAATACATCTAAATAGACATGTAAGTACATCAGTGGTATTTCAGATAAGTGAGAAAATATATTATGCAACAAATATTAAAACAATTAGCCATTTCGGGAAAAAAGAATGAATCTTTCTTTCTTCCAAACAGCAAAAATTTAATAAAAAGGCCTATCATATAAATCTTTAGAACATCTTCTCTTAACTTTATTTTACTGAATTTTAATTTATTATTTTTATTATGATATGTATATGTTCATTGTAAGAAGTAAAATCATATGGATATTTATGAGGAAAATCTTTAGAACTTCACTTCACCCTATCCCAACTTGAATCGACAGAAGAAACAAAATTTATATTCCTATATTATCATTAATTTATACAGAGATTGTTTTTTCCCCTAAAAATTGCATCATACTATCATATCGCTATCCAATTTGTCTGTTTTAATCTCATAGGAACATAATTCTAATAAAAATATAATACATTTTTAAGAACAGCCTTATAACATTCCATAATATCAATACAACCTAATACATTTACCTGATAATTGAGTTATCACGAGTTTTTTTGCTACTTCAAACAATGCTACAATTGCATCAGATAATATCATTGTACATATACCCATTTATGTGGCAGTATTTTTATTTATTTAGGCAGAATACATAATAAACCATTGTTGGTAAAAGTCTCTCTCTATATTTCTTCTATAATTTTCAAGTATAAATTCATTGTATATGTTTTCATTTCATTCCTGCTGAACAGCACAGGAAGTCATTGAACATTTTCTTTTCAATGATCTTAATACAGAAAACTGGTGTCTCATCTTTTGATTTACATATTTTGTCTAATACGGAAGTAGGGCAACCTTAATATGGTTATTAATCAATGTTATGATATTTGGCTATGTTTGCCTTGAATTGATAACATGCTATCTCCTATGACTATTCTAGTTTTAAAAATTAAAATTATAGATAAATAATTTTTTTAAAAAGTCATTTTGGGTGAGTCCTTGGCATGTCCAAAGTCTGAGGATGACAAGGGAGTAGTAGGTAGGTCATAGAATCAACTGGAATCATTTCAAAGGTATTTGCCAAACCTGCTGAACACAGGCTTCTGTTTTCAGTGACTCTGAAGACCCAAAGTTGTAAACTCGCCCCAAGTTTGAGTCTAATAGAAAACTTCACCATAAAGCCAGGATTGCATAAACCTACATCACCAAAAAGATAAAATTAATCCTAGCACCCTCTCACCTGAAATTGTAAAGAAAGCTTCCTGTCCTAAATTTGGTACTAAGCAAACACAGGAAAATACCTTCATGAATTCATAATAATCTAGTTCTTCAGTATATATTTGGCTTACTTTTCAAATCTGGATGATTTAAAAAATTGAAAATAATTTACTGTGTATGGTTCTAGAAAATTGATAATAAAGTTCTGCCTGACAGAAGCAAATACATTGTTTCTAAAGAAATACACATGTGTCACAGTCCTGACAAAATTTCTACCCATAGAGCTTCAAAGACGATTAGCAAAGTAAACAAACAAACAAAAAAAAAACAATGCAAAACATACAAAAGACAGAACTATGAGTGCAGCCAGTAATAACACAGGAAGGATGAGTAGCCTCACAGAAACCCTTGGTAGTGGAATTTTAGAGTCTGAAAAGAAATATCTTTACATATTTTAAGCAGTGATAGCTTCAAAAACTGGCAGATTAGGAATAAGCATAAGAAAGAACATTTTGAAATAAAAAATGAATAGTATCTCAAAACTCAGTGAATCATTTAATAACACTGTAAACTGCTGAAGAATTAATTAGTAGAGTTCAAAACAATGATGAAGAAAATAATCTAGATGAATGATTGACAGATATACTGTCATGAAGAAAAAAGTAAGGTTTAAACCTGTATCCAATTAGACTTCCATAAAGATAAAGAGAGAGACATTGAGAAATTCCCCCCAAACGATGAAAGGCATCAACTCACATATTCAATAACCCAGAAAAGGCAATTCAGATTTAGATAATTATAAAATTTTTGAGCACCAAGGACAGAAAGATCTTTAAATCAGTTACCCTCCAAAGACATCAACCTTAAATGAACAATAGCTAGACTTCTGTTCAACTTCCAACAAAAGAAATGGATGACATAAGACACTGAAATGGCATCTTCCATGAGATGAATGAAGGAAAACTGCCAACTCTTCATTCTAGAAAGTATTTTTTTCATAAGTAAGGAAAAATTGGGGCTGGAGAGGTGGCTCAGCAGTTATGGGGACTACTTAGCATGTGCGAGGACAGTTCTATCCCCAGCACCACATACACAACAAAGTATCGGAGCAACAAAAACCACATGAAAAACTAAATAAAATTGATTCTGTCTCCCCCCACACTGTCCCTCTTTCTTAAAAAAAAGAAAAGAAAAGAAAAAATGAAGTTTCACAAACAAAACTTAAAGTACTTTGGTAATAACATACCTTTCCAAATACCATTTTAAGTATTTTAAGTAAACATAATGGTTTACACTGGAAATTCCAAAATTAAAAAAAGCAAAAATGTGACTAAATAAAATATTAAGAATAATCTCAAGGTTCAAAAGTAATAGAATTAATATACATAAAACATTACCCTTTGAAAAGGAAAAAAGAATACAAAGTAGCTTACCCTATGCCAAAGACCCACTCTGAATGGAAAACCCATACTACAGACTAAAAAAGTGATAGCCCATCCGTAATGAAAATTGGCACAGGAATTAGAGCCACTATTAAACCAAAGGGCACAGTAGATTCTGCAGGATAACGACTATGTACCTTGGAGGGGCCTAACAGAGTTTTCCAAAAGCTTTGTTCTCTTGAGCACCTTCTTAGGGTAGGTAGATAAACTTTAGTCAATCCTCTTAAAATGGATGAAGATGCTCATATTTATAGTTCCTAAGGATACAGATGAGAGAACTGGACTTGTATACCAAAGAGAACTTGAAATATTAAACTTTTTGGTTTAATGTCTAAAATATTTATATTTTAAATGCTTCTTTGGTGACAAACTATGGAGTTCATATTTTCATTACCTCTAAGACTCTGATATAATAATTGGAAAAAGCCCAAGCAGTGTACATAATAGATTATATATTTAGACATTTGCTTCCACGTACTAAGGAGCAACTAAAGTTATTGAGCAAGGAAGTAATATAATTATAGTTATGCTTTTAGATAATTCTTCTGGAAATGATCAACATTTTATTTGTAAGAGTATGAACCACATAGCCACTGAAATTCAAAAGCAAATCCAAAAGAATGTACCACATTTTTCAAAGCAACTCTTTTTTGCTTTTATAACACTTGTGTGATATATACAAACATATATCATATATGCACATACAAATATATGAAGATCACTTTTTAAAAGAAATAAAAATATATTATCAATAGTATTTCTTTATAAATTCTGCTGGTGAAACTTACTTGTTCCTCTGATTTCCATTTACTTTCAATAAGAATCTATTAGAATGTTGGGCATGGTGGTACACACCTGTAATCCCAGCAGCTTGGGAGATTAAGACAGGAGGATCAAAAACTCAAAGCCAACCTCTGCAACTTAGTGAGGCCCTAAGCAACTTAGTAAGAGTCTATCAAAATAAAAACATAAATGGTATGGGGATGTAGCTCAGTGGTTAATCATCCCTTGGTTAAATCCCCTGTCCAAAAAAAAAAATTTTAAATCTATTAGAAAAAAGAGTTTTTATTTTACATTGAGTCATTTAAATTGGCTTTTCTCTAATATATACTATACATTTATCTCTATATGAGTCACACAAATAAGAGTACACAGATTCTATGAAAATATACAAATTTATGGGAAAATCTGTTTTACATTTTAATGTAATATAAAAAAGAACATATTGTTATTATTTAAAATAAAGAATCATGAAATCAAGGAATACTTTCAAAAGCAGACATTTTTTCCACTACATTTATAGATTGACCTCACATATTCCTATATAAAATAGTGTTTCTTAAAAGGAAAACCGCCAAGGAAATATAGCCCCATATTCACAGTTTGATGAATCTGAAGCGTATACTTCCAATCGAGAGATACAATTACAAACAACAGTCTGCACAAAAGAAACAGAGGCAAACTGACTGAGGAGGCACAATAGAACTGAGTGTACCTTTCGAAACTGGAGCTGTAATCCAGTTTGTAAGAAAATGAAGAATGGAAGTATTGGTCTAAACTCCACTGAATCACAGAAGCCTAACACAATACAACACAAGTGACATCCTTGGCTCAAAGAGGAGAAAGGCTCATTGAGCCAGGCGATTCAATTACCCTCTCACCCTGGAAAGAACCCCCTGTGCTGAGGGCCACTGGCAGAGCAGTGTGGGACAGCCTCCACTGTACATAGCCAGTAAATATCCAAAAACCTGCAGGCTTCAAAGACCAGGAATCTTTGACCTTTTATGATTGCTCTGGTGATTCTCCAACAAAACATTACTTACAATGGTTTCTTAAATGCCTGACAAAAGATTACATTTTCAATTAAATATCTTCAAATTTCTTATATTCATATGGAAATCTGTTTAAATAAATACCTAAGCACAATGCTTCATTAGGTAGTAAAGAATATGGACAAATTAATGAAATGGAAAGAGGTTTTCCTAAAATAGAGATGGTTCTGATCTTGCTTAGACATTTCATAAACTCTTCAAAGAATATCATTATTCCCTTTTTGTCACATCTCCTATAAATCTGTGTAGATCTTGAATAAGTAAAGCATATTCTAATTACACTCATAAAGTAATTATGATTTTTCGAATATTTAGGGGAAATTTGTATAGCGTCATCTTCTAAGACGGTCCACCGTAATTCCCATTTAACCAAGTTTGATGTCAGGATTGTTAACTTGGATACATTTTAGTTAAAGCATTTTAGACTTCAAATTTTGGCTATTTTGCTTCGCTCCTTTTCAGATGAGATCATTACTGAACAAGTAAATTTTGTATGTATTGCATATAAATGATTTATTTTCACACATAAGACAAAATCTGTGATGATGAATATTTGGAACATTATGAAGTTTATAAAAAAGACCCCAACCAAGAATCCATCTTCTAAATTATGAACCAAAAATATGGCATTGAGAATTTTCTGCTGCCTATAGAACTAAGTCTCATCTGTTGAGCACATCATTCAGGTATTTTCACAATTTAATCCCAATTCAATTATCTTGTCTCTTTTCCACCACTCTTTCTCATGTAATCCAGGCTTTGTTCTAGCAATGCTGATTATTGCATTTTCCCAAACTAGACAAGGATATCCTCACAATCCAGAGATTTCACATGATAAATATTCTTCCAGGTTTGCATGGATTGCATCACTGACCACAAAAAAGTATAATAATTAGGTTTTTACATTTTAATATGTCTGTCTTAACTCCTGTGAACTTCTAAAAGAGAATCACAGCAAGGACCCCTTTTTACCCGGTGCCTACCACTGTACTTGGCAATTAGAAGGTGTTCCATACATAACACCAGCAAAAAAAATGGAAAGTACTTCTATAGTATTTACATATTGAATGAATAGGAAAATTATTGATTCTACATCAACAAAATAATTGTTAAGTAATTAGTACATTAGATACTTTAATGTACAATTGTTATTCAGTACATATCACTATATCATAATTCCATCATAACTGAAAATAAAGAGGTGAGAAATTTTCCCTGGGTTCGTAATAAATAATCAACTAGAAATTCAATCCAGACTTCAAATCCTAATAAATCTGACTCTGAAGATTAATGTTATACCCTAGCACCTAAGTATTAACTTTCAATTCTTCTAAAATCCTAGCCATGCAAACATGTCTGTCATTTTTGTCCTAAAATATTTGTTTGAAGTAATTGACATATTAAGAAGTGATCTACCCCCCACAGAATCCAAATAGCACTTATGCAATCATTTAAGTTCCAGAAAATTCTCAACCTAAGCATTTATATTGTTTGTACAGGCAAAATATAGAAGATTCAAGAGACGGGGTGTGGGTAATTCCGGTTAAAGAATATATGCATATCATATTGTTATTTATATGCATTTTATGATTGTACAATAACTCAACTCCTTAATAAAAACTTTTTTAAAAAAACAAGCTACTTCAAAAATAAATAAATAATAGATTAAATTTTTTAAAAAAGAAATAATCTTTATATGTAAGAAGGTACCTGGTTGTTGAAGAAGGACTTCATGGACCTTAAATCATTTTAGGACATTAGTCGTGAACCTTGTCAAAAACATTCTCTGTAACCTCACGGAGACTTTCTTCAGCTTTTGCTCATTTGTTAAAGTATAAGACCTTTGGCCAAGAGCTCTCAGTGCTCTTTTCACAAAGACGATGGGTACCATTAATTATTCAATCAATCAACCATTTACTCAGTGAGTAGAAACTGGTTCAGCCTTATACTGAATTTTTAAAAAAAAAAGAAATTAAAATTCCCTTTATTCTACTAATGACTATAAAATCCTGTTTTCTTTTGTTTAGCTTTTTTTCTTTTTTAGTTCCAAATCTTAAAAAAAAATTAACTGAATTTCATCAAAATGAAAAAGTACATTCCCTTGATGTATCTCAATGTGTCAGACTTAACACCAAAGCACATTTTAAATCAAAGATATTTTGCAAATTTGAAATGTGTTTTGATGATCAATGACAATTTTTATCTGTAAACATTTTGGAAACTTAAACTAAAATCTATTCAATGCCTTATATAAAAAACACATTAATTTCAACATAAAATAATTTTAATTCAAAATACAACAAATAGCATTTTTACAGCAATCAAATCACAACCTGGAAAAGCTTAATTAATAAAATGTGCCACATTTTCAAATGGTTATAGATATCATATTTTTAAAATTTTAACATATTTTACTAAAGCAAATTTTGTGCTTTGATCAAGGTAAGAAAAGAAAAAATGAAATGCTGTTATTAATTTCTATTTGCTGAGTAAAATCTGAATTTACCTTATTTGCAATACTTGTGATGAATGATTTAACATCTAGATGGGTTGGACAGCTCTTCTGACAGGGGGCATCTGCACATTTCAGGCATCTAGGGAATAAAATAATGTGTTAAGATAATTACAAAATAAACAACTTTTACACATTTTTTATCGTGTACTTCTTCAAAACTAATCCCAGTAAGAATAAAGAAAATTATAATACTTTTAATTACAGAACTTTTTAGGCAATAAAGTGAATCTACAATATCTGTGCTTTACCTTTTCCATGCCTCCTATGAAACAGGAGAGAGCACCGCGCCGGCTGATAATTGCCCACCTTCTTAGTGTCTTCTAACATGCAAATAACATGGATCTTTCACTCACTCATTTCATGTATACACCTTGCATTGTTCCCACACTACACTGACCATGTTTAGAAGGAGCATTCCTTTATTATAAGGTTTGCATGTCTGAAGATGACAGTTGTTATACAAATGCCAAGGTAGGCTCTTTTACCACTTACACTATCCTTTCTACCTTCTGTCTTCTCTTCCTCCTTCCAGCCTTCCCATTCTCCTTCCTTACATTTTTTTGATGTCCTTCAAGCTGCATCCCATTCACTTAACACCTGGGTTCTGCACAGTTGCTTCAAAATACAGTCTAGACCCACCTACTTCTGGTCCAAAGTATTTATTTCCCCAGCTGCCTTGCCTTCAGCTGAAGAAAACCTCAAACAAGGTTAAGTCCCCTTTGTAGTGGCAATCCACAACCAACTATAGGTCAATGAAAGGTTTAGAGACTCAGACCCCTTGGTCCCAGATTGGGAACTAGTCTGCAGGATCTACTGAAATCCTTTCTGTCACTGTTTAATCCCACTTCCTAGTCTACAGATGCTGACTTTCAAACAAAGATCCTGTATAACAATTCTATGTCAGAATATTCCTCCTGGGGAACTGAACAGAGACATGCTCAGACTTAAGTGCACCTAAGAGGCACCTGGGAAGTTTGATATATGTCACACATTTCACAGTGGGTCCCTAGTGAGTCTGAGCTATTGCCCTGTGAATCTCCACTTTGAGAAAAAGACCTGGAAGGGAATTCTGATACACAGTTACCACCACACTGCAATTACATCTTCAGGACAACTGAAACCACTGGCTGCAATCATCCTTTATTTGTGAATTATGTGTGTTTATTCTTTACTAGCTCATTAATGAATATTTAATGAACTGTTGTGCTATGTTTTGAGTGTGTCCACCAAGTGTTCTTGCCTTGTAAGTTTGTTCCTCTTGGTGTGATGGTCTAAGGTGACAGTATGGAAGGTTTAAGAGGTAGGACTCCGTGGGAAATAATTAAGTCATTGAATGTTCTGGTCTCAGAAGGAATTGATACAATTCTAGTGTGATCATGGTTTGTTTTTATAAGATGGTTGTTAAAAAAGACTAAGCAAGGTCCCTACCTAGTCTCCCTCTGGTTTTCTGTCTTGCCACATGATCTTTCCTTCTCAAACACACTGCCACTGTGATGCCATCCATTTTGGACCTCACCAGAACCTCACCATGCTGTTTGGATATTCAGCCTCCAAAACCATGAACTAAATAAACTTTTTTCACATTTTACCTAGCCTCAGACATTCCATTATAGTAACATAAAACAGACTAATACATCCTGTATGGAAGATCCTGGGATGCAAGAATATAAAAGTAATGAACAAGACCACCTTGCTTCTGCTCTAATGGAATTTGCTGTTTGGAGGACATACAGACATACAAAGGGCATTGCAGTGTTTATTTTAACCAATGAAAATCTTAGTGAAACACAGAACGCTAAAAGAAAACAGGAGACATAGTGATACTAAAGCAGGCCAAGTAACCTTACTGAAAGTAATAATATGTAAAGGAAAGGTGAAAGAATGACTAGACATTTAGGAAGCAAATGATGACTGGGTTGCAGTGGAGGGTCACTTAAGAGAATGATACATGAATAGAAACATTATGTGTCAGAGCCTGGAAAGAAATGAACATGCCAGGGTAAGTGAACTAATGGAATTTAGTCTGACCAAAGCATGAATGATTTTAAAGAAAAATGAGGCTGGAGGTATACAACTTAAGAAACTGGACAGCTGTCACGTGTGCCAGAAGACCACAATTCTCCAAGAACTTCACTGAGGTGAGTCCTACATTACTCATTGACAAAGGTGACCAGCTAGCTCGTTATCCATCAGGTTCCACATGTAAAGACCTGGGTTCATTTCCTTCAAGAAAACAATACCAGTCTCTGTGTCATTCTTAGAATAAGAGAGTCCCTTTCATTGTCTGAACCAATTTCTCAGTACCTAATTAATATCTTGTTTTTAAATCTGATCCCTTTCCTCTGGTTTGTGCCCTTAGCCTTCTCTCTAAATTAAATTTTACACAATGAGTACTGAAGGCTTTTCATAAGCAATTGTCCTCTCTGAAATGCAGTCATTAAACCTCTCCCCTATCATTTCTCTAAATGCCATTGTTAGATTCACATCTATCATTAGCTGAATTCCTATCTACTCATACTTACGATTTTTTCTTCCCTGAAACACTGCCACTGAGCTCAAAAAAGAATTTCTTGAAAATATTATCTGCAGCATGCATTTCAAAACAATGTAAAAACAGGAATAGCCTATTTAATCCTTAATGTTGAAGTGAGGTGACTCTTAATGTGTGTTATTGTCACATGGATAAATAGATTGATCATTAATAGTGGTTTGAAAGGATTTCCTATTATGTAGCAATATGATATAGTTGTCTTAAATACTTTTTCATTTATAAATAAGATATCTTAACAGGTTAAAAAGTCTGCTATTACACAAGAGTAAACACACACACACACACACACACACACACACACACGCACATACATGCAGGAAGAATGGGAGAGAACATCATATAGATTCTGGTCATCCCTAATGAAGTCACAAGTTTTCTGCTTTTCTTTTTTCTAGCACTCAACTTGAGTAATAAGGCAATTAAAAAAACAAACTTATAATGTCAGCAGATATGAGTGCACCAAATTAATATGCAGTGCATTTTTCTGTTCTTCCAGAGAAATCTTAAATTCAACATAAACACATTCACTTAATAGCACTGACAATGTAAGGATTTTTAGTTGTAGTTATTAAGCTTCTTTACCAAATAATTCTCCTTTTATTATTGAGCTAGTTCACAAATAACAGCTGTTGGAAATGTCAGATGTTAATGAGGCAGGGCAACGCAAACCTGAATTGTAGCATTCTTTTTTCTTTCGGTGCCATGAATATGCCAGAATGGGCAGACTCTGATAATAATACCATCTTGCAATTCTCTAAGCGCTCTGCAGACTAAAGTGCATCAGGCTGCCATTAATCCCACTTATCACTCTGACAGCTCAGTAATTACACTACTGCTATAGCCAGGTAGTCCTAATAAAATATCAACCACTGCACTGGAATGCATACTGGTGAGATGTTTTATTAAACTTGGGGGGGTTTGATCATCAAGTGACATTATTGTTGACCTATTTTTCTATTTGACAATAAATTATCCTTTGACCATGCCATAATAGATATTACAGAGTGCATTTACTGTACCAAATCAGAAAGGTACTGCATTTCAATGATGTAGGCAAATGGTATAAATAAAATAGCAAAAATGCATGTCAGAATGTTATTACCTAAATTGCTTTAAATGATTGATACTATGAAAAATCACAGACACAGTACTTAGGGGAATTTGTCAACAATTACTGTAAACCACAATTCTACATAAATTTTTTCTTAGAAGAAACGTTTGAATTACACTTGCCTTTATCTTCGGTCATTAAATTTCTCTTTTACTTTGCAAAGTTACTCTTTTATAATGCAATTTACTTTAAATACATAGTAAGATGCAAGAGTTAATTCAGATAAACAATTACATAACATTTTTAATCCCAAATAATTACATGTATACTGAGTATATTAGATTTTTTTAAAAGCAATGAAACATCTTAGATACTTTTACTCATAATAAGCTTCTTTCAATTCCATATATAATAGTACTTCTATTGATTTCATTTAAAACAAAGAGTATAATTCTTAATCAGTGTTAATCATTCATGATTCAACATGACCACAAAAAATGTGAAAACTTTAGCACTATGACTTAGAGGAAAAAATTATTATAGATAGTTTTGAGAGAATGATTTCTGTTCCCAAGTATCAGTGAAGCTGGAAAGTTTTACTCCATAGTATAACACCAAAAAATCTTATAGTAAGTAATTAAATAAGGAATATTTCTTTATCCACACATCTGAGAACTGATACCTCCTGCTTTTATTGGTGAAGATTCACTGCAGTTGGAACTGTGACCTATGCTTGTTTAAAGAATTTAATACTCCGTGAGTTCAAATGACTTCATTAATTTCTCAACCATATACACAAATCACCCACTCACACACCCCCTCATACATAAATCTACATAAAACTCTCGTTGTACTGTCCTGGTTTTGTTTTGGTTTTGTTGACTCAGCACTATTTCATCAGGAAATACATAATCAAGCCAGGTATGGTGGCACACGCCTGTAATCCTAGTGACTTAGGAGGCTGGGGCAGGAGGATCACAAGTGCAAAGTCAGCCTTAAAACTTAGCAAGGCAGTGAGATCCTATCTCAAAATTTTCAAAACAACAAAGTTTTCTTTTAAAAAGTGCTGAGGATGTAGTTCAGTGGTAAAGTGCCCCTGGGTTCAAATCCCAGTACAAAAATCATAACAAAAAAAGAGTATTAGACTCTATATCAATCTATATATACATAATGAAATTGGGCAAGCTAGTGTTTACATCTAAGATATTAAAATATTTTTAACACAGATATTACATTTCATCATGTCTCTGATATTGAACAGCATCATCTGGAAGATCTACCTGTTTGAGATGTAGTAGACAGTATGGGAGCACTTGTGTAGGCAAATACATAGCTTAACATCTTTCACTAAATAAATGTGCAATATCCCTACTGTAAACTAGGAAAGACCCAGTATCAGATGGAAGGAAAGGCTGTGAATAAAGAAATGAAGGTTGGAAGAGTCCTACACATCTGAGGACCACAGCTTTCATGTCTTACACCCAGACTCTGGCATAACAACAGGACCCAACAAAGGTATATGGTATTTTGAAAATGTCTTCTGATCAAATAAACAGCCAACACAGTCAGAAACTATCCTTGTCTTCCAATATTTCTCTGGCTATTTATACCACTCTGCTTCTCTGGGTATTCCATTAACAGTCCTTCCTAAATACTTTTACAGGCTGCTTCTCTGATTACACCACAGTATTTTAATGGCTTATGAGTATTTGGAACAAACTCTGAATATTCTTAACATGCATCCTGGCACATTCCACCGAATAGGAAGCTATGAGAACACCATTAAAAGTAACTGAATTTCTCAGTGGTTAGAGCACTTGCCTGGCATGCATGAGGACCTGAATTTGAACCCCAGCACCACGTACAAAACTGGGTGTCAGAGAAACCAAAACCAGATGAAAAATAAATAAAAATTGATACTCTTTTTCCCTCTCAAAAATTATTTTAAAAAATTAGGTGCACTACAAAAACCTCAACAGCACAAACTCATGTACATCTTGTTGTCTTGCAACAAAATAAGATTTTTTCACAAAACTTAGTATACATCACCTTCTGAAAGTTTTTAAAAGAACAAGGCCCTTTTTTACTACAAAGAGTCCTATCATGAACACCTGAAGGAGGCTGCTCTCAATCTTACAGTTTTCTTTTTCTTATTCTCCAAGAAATTTGGAAAGAGGAGATCTGAATGTAAGGTTTTGGTGTGCAAAGGAGGAACAGGAAAGAAGAGGCAAAGTAAGTGTAAAGTAATAACTTCAGGAAGATGCAGTGGGGAAAATATGATCATATCATGAATATAGGCATAAATAGAACTAATTAGGCATGAAAGAGTATAGAGCCCATTTAAAGAAAAGAAGGCCTGCCCATAAAGTTTGTCAATCTACAGGACTGATAAAGCTAAAAAGCTTTTGCATTGCCAAGGAAACAATCGAAAGAGTTAAGAGGCTTCCTACAGAATTGGAGAGAATCATGGGCTGTGATTCCTCTGACAGGGCCCTCATATCCAGAATCCACAAAATCCTCAAAAATCTCAACTACAAAAACACAAACAACCCAATCAATAAATGGGCCAAAGAGCTAAATAGAAACTTCTCAACAGAGAACATTGATCAAGCCAATGAATACATGAGAAAGTGCTCTAAATCACTAGTAATCAGAGAAATGCAAATGAAAACTACATTAAGATATCACCTCATGCCAGTCAGAATGGCAAAAAAATGAAGAAAATAAACAATAATAGATGCTGGAGGGGCTGTGGAGAGACAGGCACACTAACACACTGTTGGTGGAACTGCGGACTCTAAGATACTGGAAACATAAATAGTATATGATGAAAGAAAATATAAATAACAATGACAAAACATGCCAAAAGCAAACTGGCTTACTAGGGAGAAGGAGATCACTAGAGAGTAGAGCAGTAAAGGAAAAGTGCCCCATTTACAACTGTCTTTGCAAATTTAAAGTATGACTGTGACTTTGAAACTGAATTATTGAAATGGAATAGAAAATAATTACAATGTAACTGTTAAAGGTAATTGAATATTAAGTACATAGAAGCACTTTATATATCAATAATACAGAAACTGTTGCAGCAAAGTTCACGAATACAGAAAACATTAGAAGGATTTATTAAATTTCCTACTGCTCATTTGATGTCTAGATGTCAAAACATGTGAAGTAACTTTACAGCTGCACCTACAAACTACTGCAGAGATGCGTTCTAATCAGAAAGAGCAGAGACTAGCAGAGATAAAATTCTCCATTTTAAACCAGGACGGAAGGTCTTTGCTGCATTCTTCTAGGAAGCCATACATCTTTTTTTTTTTTTTTGCACCCAGAAATATTTGTTTTGTTATTTCATCATAAGAAAAAATCTTAATAAAACTTTGAAATAGTGAACCCCAAAGATAGTGGTTAAACAATGATGATAAAATTATGTAAGTAATGGGGTATTTTATAAACATTTAACAGCACAGTTTTGAAAAACAAATAATTGTATGGAAAATGTTCAAAAACATATTAAGTGAAATTCTCAACCAACTTTAAAATGGGGGAATGGTATAACTTAAAGGCTTTGAAGATATGGAGAGATTCAAGGTTAAGTTGAAGAGTTTCTTCTTATTTGCAGTAATAAAATAAATAGCTAGGAGCTATGTTCTTAGAAAACTGTTCTTTATAAGATCTGGCTATCTTAAGTATAACCATCATAAACATGTCAGATAATATATAACACACATGCACATACTATATAGTGTGTGTGTGTGTGTGTGTGTGTGCGTGTGCACATTCATGTGCACTTGGACTTATGTGTATGTTAAAAATAAATGCTGAAATATTCTTGCTTGTCCAAATCATTCAAATGTATCCTAAGTACCTATACTTATATAGAGGGTAATAGCATAGGTTAGTGCTTGATTGCTCATATTTAATTCTTAACTTCACTTTACAAGTTAAGACTTCATAAAAATCACCTAAACTTTCTGGGCATGAGTTATCTCACACGCAAATGGGGAAGTTCTATACACTTCAGGGGTTGTTGTAATAATTTTGAAAGATTTTATATTTATAGCAAATAGTATGTACTGTAGAAACTTAAAAGGCATTCTTTATAAATCCTCACATTGCATTGTCGTTACGTGCGAATGTATGAATGTGTAACAACAATTTCTTTAGCTATGTAAGACTATGTTTCACCAATTAAAAATATTTTGAAAGTTATACAATGTTTTCCTTTCTTTAATGGAAGGGATTAGCAAAAAGCTGTATAAGTAGCTAGTGTTTTCTAGCTACTTAGATATATTATTTATAGCTGCTAATCATAGAAGACATCTGACAAACATGTTTTAAGTGCTCTGCTCATCTTCTACATATTAGATTTCAGATGACAGAAAAGTTATTTCCATCTCAGAAGAATCAGTGAAATTTCTTTGAGATACATATGCTGCAGATTAAGGGACAAATTGGATTTGATCATGTAGACATATTAGGGGCACGTTCTGGAGGTACACTTGGTCCTCCTGTTCATTCTGCCAAATACTGCCTGATATTGTGTAGTGGAAGGATGGAAGAAAGAACAGAAGGGAGGAAGGGAGGGATAGAGAGAAAGAAAGGAAAGGCAGGTGGGCAAAAATCTTAATTAAAATATTAAAAAATAATATGGCCTAATGTAATCCATTCAAAAACATAAAATAAAAGCAGACGATTGGCTTTTCTAGAAAAAGACTAATTTGACCTTGGTTTTTAGAACCTATGCTAATACGTGGCATACATATATGTACATGCACAGGATTCAGAGTATGAAAAGATGACATGTTTATCTCATCAGTGATTCACTACTATTCACAAGCAGTCCTTTTATTCTTGAGGCTTCAGCTTATTTTCCCATGTTAATTGTATGATGTAAATAGAACCTTCTCCTAAAAATCAATAAAGAAGACAAGTTACATTATACAAGACACTGTAATGCTCATACTTTGGCTACATTGTAACTGCAGGTGCACTTGATCCTTGAGCAAGTATCTCAAGGATGTGACTAGCAAATATGAGAGTCTACTGGATAAAGAGTCTGTCATTCATTCTGCTTCACACATTGTCTCCCAGCTCCTCCACTTTTTTTCCTGGATGCTACGTTAGGTGTATTTCTCCCTTCTCCTTTTCTACTGCTGCCGCCTGGTGAGATGGTATCAAAACATGTTTTAGCCCCCAGGGCTCCCTGAAAAAATGTGCTATGTACAAATAAGATCTTCCTTCAGAATTAAGGAAATTCACATATATATTGTGTACCCCCTTAATTTGGAAAGTACATATGCATGCAACCACATATAACCATAAAACAGACCTGTTACATGGTTAGTTAGCATGTAGCCATTTTCAAAAGCCCCAGATTCAACAGTATATTTTATAGTTCAATCTACCATTTTTAATTTAACTACTACAAGTCATACACATTATTTTTTCAAATAACATTTTGTTGCTCACCACAGATGTGGCTCCCTTCACATTTTAGACAGCTGTTACAGACTGCTCAATACACTTTGATCCTTTACAGACCTTAGAGGGAACTGTGTGACAGTACTGACAGTTTTTATTATAGCTTTCCTACTACACAATAATCTTATTTTACCTGGACTATTTCCCCAGTAGTGTCATAAACTCTTTGATTTATATTGAGTATCCTTTCAGGTTTCATAGAAAAAGAACATTATTTTTGTAGCATATCCATACACTGTGTAAATTATCCTTTCAAATTTTGAAGCACCTGTTGTATGTTTATCTTCATGACAATGAAGCCCTCATAGGAAGAGTAACCAAAAAAGTAATACACACTTGTCAAAGATAGCTTAGAAGTAAACTTTTCAGCAAACTGCAAAACTGAGAAAAACTTTTTTATGACTTATTTGGAGGCAATTTCAGAAATAATATAATTGCAATACTATGATTGACATGTAGATTTATATTTGGTTTCTACTAAAGATGTGAAAGAGAAAATCAAACATATTAATCCATAAATAATATAGGTTATTTATTACAATGTAATTCTCAGTGAAATCACGTTTTTGTCAGCTTTTCTGTTGCTGTGACCGAATGACCTAACAAGAACAATTTTAAGAGGAGAAGTTTATTTAGGAGCTGAGTTTCAAGAGATCTTGGTCCATAGAAGACTGGTTGCTTTCCTCAGGGCTTGAGGTGAGCCTGAACATCATGGCAAAAGGCCTGGCTCCAGGGAGCATAGAGAGAGAGACTCCACGCCAGATATAAAATATATACCCCCAAAGTACACTCCCCAATGACTCACCTCCTCAAGCCACACCCTGCCAATCTACAATTACCAATTAATCCCTATCAGGGAATTTACTCATTGATTGGTCTGAGGCTCTCATAAACCAATCATTCACTTCAATCTTCTTGTGGATTATCTCACACAAGCTTTTGGGGGACACTTTTTTAATTTATATTTTTATTAGTGCATTATAGTTGTACATAATGATGGGATTTGTTGTCACATATTCCTAGATATGCAAAACAGCAATACAATGTGGTCAATATCCCACCCGTCCCTACCCCCCCTTTACCTCCCTCCTCTTGTGGAGGACACTTTTAATTCAAACAAGACCAGCATAATATTTGTGAAAAATATGTAAACCTATCAAGGGGAATGTGAATTAAGATTTGAGTTAGATTCTACTTTCTACAATGCTATACTGTTTGTATACTTTTTTTGTAATAAGCAAGGATAACACAGTTTTTTAATATAAGATGCAAATGTTCAGTGTCAACTAAAATCACATTACCCTGTGTAATTTTTATACTTTGCAACATTCATAACCATTGATCAGGCAAAAGCAACTCATAGTGCTCCCATATGTTTTATTCTCTCTCAAACCTTTCCAAAGTCTACAAAAGGAGCTCATTAAGGGTTTTAGTAGGATGATCACAATAGAATCCACTGCTCAGGGATGGTGTCTCACAAAGCTAACCGAATTAAAGGGTCAGATTCTCTCAAAGAAACAGAGTAAGTGGCAGGACAGATGCTGGAGGAGCTCACTTAATTAAAACTACTGTGAAAACAAGAACTAGGCATGCAAATTAAGAGCTAATAATAAAACTTAGAGACATTTATTCACATTCTAGCTCTGTACATATAAACACCAATAATAATAATTCAAAATTATTAAATAATGACCATGTTCTAAATTATGTACTGGTAAAGGGCAGGACTTACAGAATCCTACTTAGATGATGCTGATTTTAAAAAAATACTGGACTCAACTTCATATAAAACGCTTTCAACAGAGATTTTTTAATGTAGCTTTAAAAAATCTCTATAAGTGTAATAGTGATTGCGATTATTTTAGAGATATGATAACACATTTGGAGAATAACTAATAACTCAATCTGGATTTTCTTCTTCTTTCAATTGTTCAGCTTCACTTGTGGAGACCTTGGACATTTATCACCCTTGCATTTTTTTCTTTTGACTGGGGATTGAACCCAGGGGCACTTTACTATTGAACTTCATTTCCAATCCTTTTTACTTTTGAGACATTCTCCCCAAGTTGTGAGTCTGACCTTGATATTACAATCCTCCTACTTCAGTCTTCCAAGTCACTGAGATTACAAGTGTCAGCCCCCATGCCCAGCTGCCTTTTATAAAGTAAAAAGTAAAGCCTCTCCACAAAACCATTTATTTTATTTTTTTTTAATTTTTTATTTTTGAACAACCTTACAAGATTTTAACAAAATAATATAAAATGTGTATAAAATATGTATATATTCTGGATATTACAATTATCCCCAGGAGTGCCCCCCATTACCCTCCCTTATCCCTCCCTTCCCCTTCCCATTATAACTCTAAAAAAGTATTAGATTGTAAAGCATTACATCTTATCTGGATTTAACTCATGCTACTAGACCAACTTTCTCATTGTCTAGGGTCTAGACCCCACCTCCACAGATGAGTGGA
>PVKS010031902.1:0-23026 GCA_004027875.1 Aplodontia rufa
TGTTGAGAAAGTCTTTGCCTACTCCCAAATGTTGAAGTGTTGGACCAATTGCATAAGTATTATTGGATTCATAGGGGGTTAAAGAGTATGCTACATTGTTGTTTTCCTAGATCCCTCCCTATTCACCCTTCCTGTCCCCTACCCCCA
Source organism: Aplodontia rufa (assembly GCA_004027875.1). Classification (NCBI taxonomy): domain Eukaryota; kingdom Metazoa; phylum Chordata; class Mammalia; order Rodentia; family Aplodontiidae; genus Aplodontia; species Aplodontia rufa. Next base: position 148 of record PVKS010031902.1, read on the forward strand.
CACACATACATTTCTATGGTTGCCTTAGATTATGTGTCACCATGCCTTTGCTGGGTCTAATACATGAGATTAACTACCTTTCACCCAAGCCTGGGTTTAGCTCCAGCCTCCACAAATAAGTAAAAACATTTGACCCTTGACTCTCGGCTTTGGCTAACTTTGCTCAGCATATAGCCATCCATTTACCTTCAAAGGTCACAGTATCATTATTTCTAATTGCTGAATAGAATTCCATTATATATACACCACAGTTTTTGGATCCTTTCATCCAGTGAGGGGCATCTGGGTTGGTTCCATAATTTAGTTATTGTAAACTGAGCTGCTATGAACATAGATTTTCCTATCTCGCTGTGATGTGCTGATTTTAATGCCTCTGGAAAAATACCAAAAAGAGGGATGGATCCATCCCTAATTTTTTGAGGATTCTCCACACTGCTTTCCAGAGCAGCTGTAGCAATCTGCAGTTCCTTTTTTTACTTCATTCTTTCTTGTTTTTGTCTTTATTATTTTACTCCTTCTACAGTTTCTGGGTTTATTTTGCTCTTCTTTTTTAAATGTCTTAAGACAAATGCTTAGGCCTTTGGCTTTGAGTTTTGTGTATTTTATATTATAAGTGCTTTAGGCTTGACGATTCCCTACAAAGACTTTTGGTTGCGTCCCAAAAGTTTTGCAGTACTTTTACTAATGCACAACTGCTTTTGCAAATATTTATGCTGACTTCTGTTCATGATTGCGTGTTTACATGTGTGTTAATCATTTTTATTGTGATTTCATGAACACGTGATTTCTATATATGGAAATTCTTTAAGGTCTGTGTATAGTTTAAAGTGTTTTTCTTTGTAACAGTAGTACCTGGGTCATTACCAAACATTTAAACTCAATTTCTAAGGACTGAATATTGCTCAGTGATAGAGCACTTACATAATATGTGTAAGGCCTTGGGTTTGATCCCTAGTACTACACAACAAACAAAAATCCCCCACAATTTGTAGTTTAGGTTTTTCCAAGCAGTACAAATTTCATTGACAAACCCATGGAAATATGGCCTGTGGTTAAGAGATTTTGAGTAGAGCTTCTTGTTCTTCATTTTGTTCCATTCAAAGAAAAGGTGGAGACAGCCATTTTTCCTTCTTTGGGTCATGTTCACCCTCTGTGGGTATCATGCTTCAAGGGGTCCAGGTTTCATGCAGGTATCTCTGATCCTGCTGTCTACTCTACTCTGACTCTCAGCTCTGGCTTCTGTTACTCAAACACATGGCCAATTAAAACCCAGACTTGAGCCTATTATAATTGGCAAATACACTCAGGGATGATGCCAGCTCCAGGGCTCGGCTAATCCTCGTGGAGTCACACTTTCTCATTGTTTGTCTCGTACAGTTCCACTTTTTTACTTCCAGCTCAGCTATGTTCTGAAAAAGATTAAAAAATAATTACTTTGTATTATTTTCTTGTTCCTGAAGGGATTTCTCTGTACATGTGGTGGGCCATATTCTGAAAACTAAAATCCCAGTTTATGATACTTCTTGTTGAAGCTTACAAAAATCCCAGATCAGTTTGCCCTAAATAACAGAGCCAAAATTAGACACTCCAGAAATACAGTGATTTTTCTGTTTAGTTTGATTTGGCATATAAATCGTATCATCAAAGCTATAAAGTACTTCTGTCTCTTCACTTTGCCTTTTATGTCAGCTTCCATCCAAAGTGATCTATCTCCCTGATGCTGTCACAGAATGGCTCCAACTACTTGTGGAGCCTCATACTTCGTTTTCCACATTCATGTGCAGAGAGCCAGTCCCTTCCCAAATCATCAAACAAGTTTCCTGAACTTACTTTGCTTGTTTAGTATGTTTTGAGATAAAAAGGAAAGTCCTCATATAGGAAAAATGAATATAGTCTGAAAATAGTACAACTTGTCAAGAAGCCACAAAGAACAGAGCATTTTATAGGAGAGAGGTCTGTCCTGTGATAAAGGAGGTAGTTTATTCTGACTGATTTGAACTTGGGGATCAATCTCCTCAAACTGCATGGCTACCACATGAATGAGGAGGAAGAGAATGTCATCAACATGAGAATCATAATGCCCTCTTCAGCCAACTTTATTGTACTTCTCTAAATCAAATTGTATCTACACTGAGATCATACTCACATGAAGATGGGATATGTGATAGCCATAATCGTTGAGGATCCTTCCCTGGCTTCAAGTGATCATACAAATGTAAAAACCTACAGGAGATGCTTATTAATCATAGCATTAACCTTGTTCCTTCTGTACCCTATCTGTACTACTATCAAGGATTGCTTTCCAGTATCCATCAAGCACTCAGCTATGTGTAGAACTCAGGAATGAACTCTACCATACATCCCACCAAATATAAATCATGCCCCTGCTTACCAAGCCTCAAAATAGAGTGCCCAGATTCCTGGTCTCTCCCACTCCTCACCTCCTTCCCACTCTATTGTTTTCTGTCCTATGGATTTGTTTTCCATTTTTTGCTCCATTCTTTACTTAGAACAAAAAATAGGTTTATTGAGATATAATTCACATTTAAAAATATTCACCTATTTAAAGTGTATCACTTAATAGTTTCTAGTGTTTTCATAGAATTATGCAGTGATTGTCACAATCCATTTTAGAGCATATTTATCATGCCAAAAAGAAACCCCCTTCCATTAGCAGTCATTTCTATTTCCCCAGCTCTCCACCCCCAGAAAGACCTAGACAACTGCTTACCTACCTACCTATTCACAGTATAGATGGGTTTACCCATTCTGAACATTTCACATAAATGGAGACACATAATATGCAGTCTTTTCCATCTGGTTTCTCTTAGCATAAAGATTTGTAGTTCACTCATTCTCTAGTGTGTATTATAGTTAATTCCTTGTTATGGCTGAGTAACATTCCATTATATGGATTTGCTACATTTTATTAACTCACCAGTTGATGGACATCTGAGTTCTTTTCAATTTGGGGCTATTATGAATAATGCTGCTCCCAACTTTTTATGTTTCTTTGTAGACAAATGTGTTCATTACTTTTGGGTAAATTCCTAGGAATAAATTATTGTGTTATATGTTAAGTTTAACTTTTTAAGAAACTACCAAGTTGGGGGTGGAGCAGTGGCTCAGCAGTTATGGCGCTTGCCCAGCATGCACAAATACATGGGTTCAAACCCTAGCACTCATGTATACAACTAAGTGTCTGAGAAGTGAAGGCCATGTGAAAAACTCAATAAAAATTGATTCTCTCTCACTGTCCTTCTCTCTTAAAAAAAAAAAAAGATAAAAAAAAAAGATAAAAAAGAAACTATCAAGTTGTTTTCCACAGCAGCTGCAGTACTTTATATTATAATGTTATAAGGGCTCCAGTGTCTCTACAACCTCACAGAAACTTGTTACTGTTTGCCTTTGGAAGTGTGGCCATTCTGTTGAGTGTGTAGTCCTAGGCATTGTGTTTAAAAATTCTAATTAGCTGATTACATTTAAACTTGGAAGAAAATCTGGGAATTTGGGCTTTGTGGAAACATCCAGATGTTTTAAAAATACTGCGACTCAGCCTTCCAAGGCAACCATTGGCTGTTGCTGTGTATGTAGTTACCATTCTTTCTGGAATGGCATGTTCTCTCCAGTTTTCTAGAGTTACAGTGAGGGTGTCAGTGCCCATTTTGGTTGTTCTGTTAATTTTTCTGGAGGTAAGAAATATTTTATGTTCATATGTATCTAGCAAAGTGGAAAAGAGATGGAAATTGAGAGGGCATTATAATTTAAGAAAAGTAGGAGAAAGCAAAATTCTTTGTGGAATTGGAAACTTTGTAATATGCCAAGTTGTCTTTGTCAAAAGAATGTAATTTAAGATGTCATTATGAACAAACTATAGAAAGTGCATGGTGGGAATTTTAACTGAGAAAACTAACAAATTTCAATGGAGTTTTATTTTGAAAGCAGATAAGGAATGCTACCATGAAAAGTAGTTACTTACTTTTTTTTTTTCAAAAGCAAAGGTGCTTATAAATACTTCAATACATTTTTGTTGTCTGGATTTCAGAAATATTGTTTATTTGGGAAGGAATAATCCACCCCACTTAATAGAATCTGTTTTCATAATTGGACACTATGAGAATCCACAGCCCTCCTCCCTGCTGCCAATTGCAGAGTCAAAGACTAAATTCTAAACATTGTTCTCCAATTTTAATCTTTTTCTTAAAATAAATTAATATTGTTCATTGTCTCTCTCAATACTGACAGAATGAATAAAGAGTTATCAAAAATCATATAGCAGTATAATATACTGAAAGCAAAATGAGACATATTGGAAAATTAGATTTCTTTAATGCCTTGTTGCTCTAAATATAAAACCAAACTATGTTTGGAAGTACCTATGTTTGGGAACATCTGTTCTACATTATGAAATGGAATAAAACTATTGTTCTCACTTAAGGGATTCAAAGATGAATTTGTATTGTCCATTTCAAAGAGAAATATAAAGTCTAAAGCATGTTATATAGAAGAAAAGATGTTAGTTTTCTAATTTCAAATCAGAAGAATTAAAATTGGAAAGTTTTAAGTTAATTTGTTTATTCTGGATTCAACATATAATCCAAACTACGTCTGCATCATTATAGGTTTACATTGTTCAGTGCACTTCTAATCGAGCATATCTAAAGAATGTTTGATCCTATTTTTGGAAGCTAAATATTTGCGTACTTAGGCTGCTGAACATGTAGTACCTACCCTGGACCCTCAACACTTTGTATTTTTGACCACTTGCCTAAAATGAAAGTGTCCAGGGATTCTCCGTATTTCTTTATGGTCCAGCTCAGATCATCAGAATGTATGACAATTCTGAATGAAAATTCTGAACACTCAGAAATAGAGATCTCATTGCTGAAAATAGTGCAACATGGACTAGCAGGAATTAAGTACTCATCAGGGGAGAAGGTAGTAGCCCAACATCGATCTTAGCAAGATAGAAGCTCAGCGTAAAGATATTTGAGGTGGGGGAGTAGACAACTAAGAGTGGCCAGAGAAAAGTCTCAACTTTTGATTCTTCGCTTTCTCAAGAAAGGTTTATGGCTATGGTAGCTCAGCACATGTGTGCACTTCATGGATTATCCTTCCGAACTTAATTCTATAGCAGTCCTTCCCCTGAGCTAGCATATGTAGAACTTGGTTTCTGCAGGAGGCAGTGCCTATTTCTGGCAGAGAGCTAAAAATGTGCCTTGCCTGCTTCCTAGCTAATATATATACCAGTGTTTACAAGGAAGAGGTCCTCAGTTCTGATCCCTGCAGCAATCGGCCTGTGCTTCCGAAATATGCACTTTGATTACCCTTTTATCTTAGCATGAAGAGTTAGAACTGGCATTTATCAGTAATAAAGTTATTCGCGCCACTTTAAATCCAACTTCATAACCTCCTATGTCAGGAGGTTTCACAGGTTGGCTAAATGTGGCACATAGTGATGGTTTCTTCCACTTGCTCTAAATTTACCAGCCATTAATTCCACCAGATGACATTTTATTCTTCAGTGACATTATGGAACATTCAGTTCTTTGGCTGAGAGTACAAATAAAACCCTCTGTCAAGCTTTCAAACACTAAATAATCACCACTTGCCACTTTCCCTTTTAATATGTTAGCCTGGTTTGATTGACTTGGAGAAAACCTTTAAATTCTTTTTAATTTGCCTTTATTGTATTAAAATTTTACTCTACTCTCCCAGTCGTTTGGGAATCATTTCAAATGTATATTTATTATTAGTAATACTCATAAGGTGCCCTATTTGGTCAGGATAAGAGTCATTTGTGAGAATAGTACACTGAAGAGTCCTGAATGGAAGTCCCCAGAGCCTTGTGAAAATGGGGCCTCACAGGAAGTTACCTGTGGCCATCACTTCATCCAGGAAGTAGGCAACAAGACACAGAACATGATTTTAGAGCAACTGAATTTATTCTGTGCCTGCTGCCTGCTTCTTTCCCAACCAGTTCTTCCATACGCTCTGATTTATGAAATTCCTCCATAAGGGCTCAGTTCCTTTGATCCCTGTTCCAACTAAAACTCCCTCAGAGAGAGGTGTTATTTAAGCTACTGTCAGCCATTCTCTCCTGGGCACAAATTATGATGATATACGATGCCTCTTTTCCTTTAAATCAGTTGTTTTCAAATCTTGTCCTGCAGATCCTAGAGTTCCAAGATGGTATAATAGGGATAAGAGGCGATCAGATAGGCTGGCTATCAGTCAGAGAAACCCTGTCTTTCTTACTGCAGCTATCTTACTGTGTAAGATTTCATGTGATAAGGTTTTGCATTATTGTCATTATTTTTTGCAAATCTGCATTAAGTACTCAGGTTAACACTGGTGGCATGAGGCCAAGGGAGAGCCTTTGATGCTTCAATGTCATTCACTCTGAGCAAACTCTCTTGCATTCTGCGTTCTCCCGTGTGGGCCCCCTTGCACCTGACTCAAGTTCACTTCTCAGTGGTCCTTCGATTCTCTCCTGCCTCCTGTACAGTTCTCACTCTTGCTCCACGAGGGAAAAAATAATAATAAGTGAGGCTAGGAAAAGAAAGTAAGAAAGCTATTCCTATGCTTCCACTGCTTCCTTTCTAAAATACATTATTTGTAGAACATCATTGTTATTACGAGCTTTGGGATTGATTCCTCAACAGGTAAAAAGTATCTGTTGCATCACAAAACCAAAAACTAATAAACTTGCTACTAGTAAACAGAAAAACATTTAGGAATAAAGAAAAGTTGGTATAAGTTAAAAACTGGGTATAAATTAAAAAATTTATATGTAAGCAAGATAGAAAGTGAGGAGATTATCACACTGGTAGAACTAATTTTTTTAGCTTTGAAGGAATTAAAAAGAATCATCTGAAAAGATTTAGAGATTTAACTCCACTAGATTGAAAATTTCTAAACAGTGAAAAATAGCAAAACTAAAATTTAAAAAGAGTATATGAACTGGGGAAGTATTATATCAAATTTGACCAAGGGTGGATTTATAATGCAGATAATTTTATCAAGTCTGATGATTAACAGAAACAAGCTCTGGATGACTGAAATATTTAAAATATTTTTGATGCAGCTTTAGTTTTTAAAGACTAAAAAATTGTTGGTATGAATGAGAACCAGGGGACATATGTAAATGTGGGAAGATCTAGTGGCTGGGCAGTGTTTCAGAAAGATGGGGGCATCACAATGTGACTTTCGTTTTCTATTCTTGTTTCATTCTTCTCAAAATTCAAATTCCAGGGAATGTCTAATTGGCCAGGGAACAGGTGGGAACATGTCTGATGCTACTCTAGTATAGCCTTCAGCTGAAGTGGGATAATCACCAAAGGATAATCCGTATGCAAAAGGAATAGATGTCCGCCATAGGTCCCATTTAGATTTTCAGAAAAACATTGAGGAAAAAAACAAGAAATAAATGGCTGGAGGTCATGAACTGAGGATTTGTTGATGATGTGATATAATGCAGTATAGCTGAGGAAAACACTCAAACCTTAGAAAAAATGAATTTATACCAAAACAAAGCACACAAGAAGAGGAAATAAAGCAATATTTTTTAACCATTAAAGCATGACACTCTTCAAAAGTTAAACATAGCAGGGCTGGAGCAGTGGCTTAGTGGTTACAGCACTTGCCCGGCATGTGCAAGTATGCAAGTTCAAACCCCAGTACCATGTACACAACGAAGTATCAGAGCAATGAAAGCCACATGAAAAACTAAATAAAATTGATTCTTTCTGTCTCTCTCTCACTGTCCCTCTCTCTTTAGGGAAAAAAAAAAAAGATAAAGATCCAGTAATTCCAATTCTTGGTTTATATCAAAGTAATTTGAACAGATACTTTGTATACCAATGTTCACAGAAGCATTATTCACAATAATGAAAAGATGGAATTCCTCCCCCCACTGCAAATATCCAAGGAAAAATGGATAAATTCTGATACATACATAAAACAGTTTTATTCATTCTTAGAAAGGAATGAAATTTGGATACATGTTACAACATGGATGAACCTTGAAAGCATTTCCTTAACTGAACAGAAAGACAAATACTGTATGATCTCACTAAGAATAGATACCTGGAATAGGTTTCACAGAGACAGAAAGTAAAATAAAGATTACCAGAAGCTGAATGGAGAGGAAAATGAGGAGCTATTATTTAAAGGGGGCAGAGTTTCCATTTGGGATAATGAAAAAGTTATGGAAATGGTAATGGTGTTGGTTGTACAATATTATGAATGTACTTAAGGCATCAAGGTATACTTAAAAATGCTAAAAGGGTGCATTTTGTGTTGCACACATCTTACCACAATCTTTGAAAAAATCAGTAACTCAGGATAAGGTTATGTTTAGTTGCATTTATACTGAGAACGGCAGTGTAAATGGATACATTTTAGAAAGCAGTATAATTTTTAACAAAATCTCCAAATGTTCCTACCTTTCAACTTAGCTGTCCTATTCCTAAAGAAATAATCTTCAAGTAAAAATAAAAGGCTATTTGCATGAAGATGATTATAGCAGTATCAAAAATAATAAATAGAAGACAAACTTAAATGTGCAAAATGAAGGGGAATATGCCACAGTAACTCAATGAAACATTACATAACTATTTTAAAATATACTGATTATGAGACAATGTTTATGATTATTATTTTGTGTTTATCATTAAGTAGAAAGGTTTACAAAATGGCATTATACTATGATTGTAATTCAGCATGGATGAATATAAACTTTATGGTAAATTGAATTTTTATTAATATTTTAAATTATTCTTTTAAATTGTTTTGTTTCATATAAAATGATGGTAATATTAACATCAAATAAAATTAAATAAACTAAACATTTCAAAGGAATCATATCACGAAAGATAAGAGATACAATTCTAAAATATTTGTAGTAGAGATTATGAGAACTATTTGAAAAGCAATCTTCTTGTCTGTCATCATCTGTATTGCAAAACCAAAGATATTTAAATGATACCTATATATCAACTAGACTCATACCAGGAATTAACGTACAAAAATCTTAGTCATAAAACTACACACATTTTTTTAGGGCTAGAAGGAGCCTGGGGACTTGTGTAATGTGGTTATATTATAAAATGCACATCTTACAGAGGAATGGAAAGGAAAAATAAATTGTGAGATGAAGTGGAAAAGGTTTTACAGATGATATTGGCAAAAATAAGACAGGGTAATAAAATAATGTCTCAGGAAGATTCTCAGACATAAAACTCCTCAGAGAAGGTACTTCCCACAAGAAAGCAGAAAAGAGTTATCAGTGTACTAAAAAGCCTCAACATAACTATATACAAGATCAGAATAATTAGATGTAACATTGAATGGCATTATTAGGGATTTAATACATCGTTAATAAATTAGAAATATTTGGAGAAAATAAGGATTTTTATTTTCTTTTTGTTTTTATTGTTGTTTATTTTTTGAGTCAGGGTCTCACTATGTTGCCAGTGTTGGCCTTGAACTTCTGAGCTTAAGCAATCCTCCTGCCTTAGTCTCCCAAATGCTAGGATTTAAAAAAGACTTTTAAAAAACCAAGCTCCTATTGTTAGGTAGATAGTCAGTTGTAAATATGTGAGCAGGGATAAGACAAAGGCTATTAAAAACCATAGGGAAGCTTATCTGACAGATAAGCACCTGGAAGATAGGGGCTTGGTATATCAATACCTCCCCCAACCAGCCTGAAACAGCTAAAGAAGATGAGACTTCCAGACCCTCAGCCACCGAAAAATAATTTTAGAATCATATCTCACAGGGGGAAATGAGGCAGGAGGTTAAGAATGAAAAGATGGCAATATATACATAAGCTGTTGGCTGGTCACAGGACAGGATACCTTCTTGCATTGACCACTTTGCCGTAGGATTTCTTCCCCAGGTCAACAGGACCACCCAGAAGTTCTGGGAAGGGTTTACCATCACAGAACACCCCACAAGTTCTGTATTCTAATTAGCTGAAAATATGTAACCAATGGGAACCAATGGGGAGGGTCTCCAATCAGGTCCATGGGGAGAAGATAGAAGACATTTGCTCAGACACTGGGGCCTTAAACCATTCTCCCTCATTTGACCCACTCCATTTTTTTTTTTTTTTTTTTTTAGTTTTGGGTTATACAATCCCATCTACACACTATCTCCATATATTTTTTCTGCATCATTTTATTTTCAATAAATCTTTGCTTGGGGTCCTTAATTCTTTGTTTAAGATGCTAAGAAATGGACCCTCCACTGGTAATATTAGCATTTTCAAATCATCTACTATTTCCTTTGGCTTATTTCAGTCCACAGTAAAGTTTACTTTGACTTGTGGTTTCAGAGGCTCAGTCCATATCTCTGGGCCCAAGATGAGACAGGCACTGGAGCATGTCATGGAGGAAAGCAGCTCAGAACATGCCAGCCAGAAAGGAGAAAAGGAGGGAGAGAGAGGCAGAGGGAGAGGAGGGAGAAAGAAATGGGTGAAGATTGTTTAAATTATGTAAATAATTTGAAATAGGGAAATGAAAGCTGAGACAAAGTATTGAACTTCATAATCAGGAAGTTCTTCATTTGTATAACACCGGTGTTTTGGCTATAATTGGTATCTTTTTCCAGACACAAATTCCTAGACTCTTTAGCATCAAAGAGTCTTAGACATCACATAATAAACTGTCCTTTCCTAGTTGAGCACACTAAAGTCTAGAAAAAGAACACACCCTAGAAACATCAAAGAAAGACAGAGCTGACCCAGGTACTCCCTGGCTCTGGGGCATCCCATGTTGTTTGTAGATTTCATTCCTGTCTCCTTGTCTGTGATGGCATCAAGGGACTAGCCTGGCATTGTCCATATGCCAGTGCTTCCTTCATCTTATGTCTCTGCTTTCTCCTAGGTCTTCTTTCTGCAGTCATCTTCAGGGTTATAAATAACCGCATGCTTTTGCCACCCAGAGCTCTCTGTTCCATGGACATTGCATACCAATGTTATTCAGTGCTTCTTATAGATTTATATTCAGTTGTTTAATGCTAATGTTCATCCCAGGAATGTTCAATATATCCAGAACTGAGGTATAATCACATGAAATAATAATACAAGGAGATAAACTATTCAGGGCTAAATATGCCAGGGCTATATGTCAGAGGTCGATATGCCGCTTTAGATAGAGGAAGAAATCAGTACAGACAGCATCTGTCTGCAAGGCTTTGACAATGAGGCCAGAAAGGGGAAAATAAAGCAGTTCTTGTCAAAGTAGGATCTGATGATCATCTGCAATTAAACCATTGAGAAGACTGGTTTACACATGGAAATCCAGGACTCAGCATATTTCACAACATCCAGGTGATTTGGGGGTATGGAAGGGTTTGAGAGCCACTTCAGAACAGTTGGGAATTGATGCTAGAAAATGGCATTATCTGCAGTAGAAGAGAGCATGATGAGTTCTGGAATTTTCCACAGAGGCTGGCCTTTCAAATCACACCATGTGGGAACTAATATAAAAAGATGCCTCAACAGGAAGCTATGAGGCTGAATAAATTTTAACTGTATAAGTAGAAGAAAATAATGATGACATTTGTGTCACTATTAATATGGAACAAGAGTTCATAGGAGAAAAGAGTCAGGTTGCGTTGCATGACACTGAGAGTCCAGGTGACCTATTTAATGGTGCTTCCTGTGCTTACACAGGGTATCTTCTTAAACCTCTCTAGGTGATGAGACTCCTAATTCAAATCATTCACTTTTGGGAGGGGAATCAATTTAGTAGCTAGATTTAGGACTTACCTTTGCTTTTGTCATATGGGGGAAGCTTTAAAAGATCATCTTTTTCATCTTATACCTCAGCTTATCATATTATACTACTACGTTAGGATATCTAATAGAAATGATCCAATTATAGTCTCTTTGTGGCAGTTCAATTGAAAAAATAAGAAATATGTAAGTTTGAGTCAGGTGTTATGACTGTCAGACTCTATATGGGAATTCTTGGGTAAAATTGCTGGCCCAAAGCTCCATCCCAACTAGGCTTTCCTCTTATGAATCCCAGACTGAAGGGAGGTGGTTGATTGTCTTCTTCCATCTAGCTGCTTTCTCTCCTCAGACTATATGTGTAATTAGGGTTAAATTTCTTTAGCTCTCTTGCTTTTCTTTGACTCAGAATTAAGGAATCATGTGTCCTTCATATTTCAGGGTAAATATAAGACAGCAAAACAAAAACAATAAAGCAACAGTCAAGTGGATGCTGATAGCTTTTAGACCTCTCCACAGCTCTCACAATTATAGCACCCTTGACCTGAACAGTGACACTTGTCTCCTTTTCCTGACTTCGTTAGCTCCCTCTCTGCATTGCCCTGATGAAGTTTTTATATGTATTTTCTACCATTTCAGAAGTTTGGGGCATAGGACTGACGTTGATTCTCCCTCTCCCCTTCTTCCCAGTTATAATTCTTATCCCCAAGGACCCTCTTTCCGGTAGATGATCTGAAGCTTCAGAGCTGAGACAACAGGTGGGAGCTCAGAGTGTTCTGTTGCCCTATTTATGTATTCAAGCAACCCTCGAGTAGCCTTTACTCTTCATGTCCTCCAGGTTAACAAAAGAAAGTGAATTAGGTCACATCTAGACCTTGATCACCTATCCTTTGGACTAGCACTATAGGCATTTTTAATTATGGTGATGCTCATGAGAGACATTTAATTCCAATCATAAGGAAAGACATTTTTGTTTTCTCCAGAGATGATTTCAGTTCCTACATTGGGCTTTTCCATTGTTCTAGTCTTATCATATTTAGGCATTCTTCCTCCACGTCTCATCTTGTTCCTGAAATGCTGACCCTATAACAGTTCCCCAGGCTTCCTTTCTTAATCACACAAATAGCTCCTAAAACTCTATTCTGGAACCATAAGGAAGACAAATGGTAAGTATGCCTGCAGTTCTCATCCAGAATTCTTACAACTCCCTCTTCAATTACCACCTCACTGAGTTTATTTACCACTCTATTTGTACACAATGAACACATGAGTACAGTCTTATTTCATATAGCATGGAATTGGATTGTGGCAGGAATATTAATGTTTCTGTTGTCATCCATTAATTGAAAGCCCCATATGTATTTCCCTGGAGCACCTGCCTGGTACTGCATTGGAGTGGAGCAGGCGGCAAATGCCCTTGACATTCTGAGAAGGGTTTGTGCTGTTACACATAACATGTTTTTCTAATGGTGCTGCACACGATTATTAAGTACTGCATAGATTTTATATTTATTTCACACATGCCCTTAAATTCCCAAGGAAATTGTGCTTTTAATGAATACCACATATATTGAACAAAAAACCAAATGGTACTCTAAGACAGAGCAGAGAAGAAGAAAGTACAGATGTTTTTATCATTGTAGGGCACTTTATCTTCCTAAATAGAGACATAAATTTTTATAAACCTAGCCAGAAATCAACTGTGTAGGAAATAGTAATAGTAATGGTACAGAAGTTTGGAGGACCAAAAGTTAAAATTTAGGGATAAATTTCTTGACTCATGGTAATAGAAGTTAATTTAGAAATGCATAATTAATATAGATTCAAAATATTATCTGTAAGAAGTTGAATATGTATTTTTTGGGAAATAACCTAATTTGAAATTTTAAAGCCATAAAATTTTGAAGTTTCACCAGTCACTAAATATTTGCACCAATACTTGTTATCTATAAATTAAGGAAATTATTTTGAAAGACACAGAATTGCCATTCTGGTCAACTAGATTTTTTTTCTCTGCCATTCCAGAATTCTTTTCCTCATCAAAATATAAATAATTTTAACTATTCAAACAATTCCATTTTTATTTTTGCATTTAGTAAAATTTAATAAAATATTATATTGAAAATCACAATTGTGGAAAGTACATGTAATACAGAATTTACCATCTTAACCATTTTAAGTTTACAATTCAGTAATATTAGGTCTGTTCACATTATTGTGCAACCAGTCTCCAGAACATCTTCATCTTCAAATTGAAATTTCATATGTGTTAAGCAGTAGTCCCTCTTCCCGCTTCTTGCTGTCAGTAGCTACTGGCAGTCAGCTTTCCACTTCCTGTCTCTGAGTTTGACTACCCTAGGAATCTCACATAGAGAAATCGTACGGTTCCAATAATTAAAGTTTCATAAACTATAAACAATTTATCGCATGATAAATTAGATCTTATAATCACATTATAATCAATTTTAGTCAGCTGTTGCCACTGTGATCGAAAGACCTGACAAGAGGAGGAAAAGTTTATTTTGGCTCACTGTTTCAGCGATTCAGTCCATGGTATGTCAATTCTGTAGCTCTGGACCCAAGGTGAGGCAGAACATCACGGCTGAAGGGCATGGCAGAGGAAAGCTGCTCAGAACATGGTCCTCAGGAAGCAAAGAGAGCTCTGTTCATTTGGGACAAAATATAACTCCAAAGGCACTCCCTCAGTGACCCACCTCCCCCAGCTATACCCTATATTCCTACAGTTACCATCCAGTTAATCCATATCATTAGGGTAAGGCTCTCATAACCTAATAAATTCCCCTTGGAAAAGTCTCACACGTGATCTTTTAGGAGACATCACATATTCAAACCATAACACAACCCAAATCGTGTAAACCCATTTATCAGAGCTATGTTGGTGTATCCAATTTTTTAAAATAGGAATTTACCTGAATTTTACCTATTAAATTTTGAAATGGGAACTGTTTAAAATGAAATATTAAGAAGCTTTAAGAAGCTGTAATGAGGAAAGTAAAGAAAGGAAAAGAAAGAAAAAAATGGTTTTCACTATGAAAATGGCAAGGTAAAACCACCTCATACAAGCAAGGTTCCTTGGTGCTAAAACATTTTCCAAAGAACACTATCCCAAAAGATGCTTCCTAGAAAAAAATAAGCTTCTATGATCATAAAAGCTCTGGGAAGCTGCAAAAATATCTCTCTTAAAGAAATCCAAGTTGTACATTTTCATACCAATACTTTGAGAAATTGTGGGCATTTCTTTTCTGTGTTTGACCCAAGTGTTTCCCAAACTTATTTCATGAATTCTTCTGTGCCATAAAACCTAAAAATACTATGGAGGAAAAAGCGTACATTAAATCATGAGATGGCTGTCTCTCGGCCCTTGAAAAAGTGTTTTTACAGTCTTGATTAGACATTCAAATCTCCTTTCTTCATTCTACATTCTCCTGTTTTCTTTTGTAAAAAGATTGCTGTATGCTGTCACCTAGATACTCCTTACTGTAAATGTCAAATTGATTAAACTTTCATTTGAAAGAATAGTAAAGCAAGTCTGACAATACACATTTCACTTAGCTTCAGGTTTGAAACTGCTGCATAAATCCCAGGGGGCAGATCTATGATCCTCTAGGCTAAAATAAAAACAGTTTAGCTATTATGCCTCCTCTATATATGTGAGCGATAAGCCCATCTCACACGATGAGACGAGCAAACGGCTTGGCTGCAAACTGCTTTTAAAGTACTAGAATAAGAACAGCAAAGACAGGTAAATGAGAACATTTCTATGCACATGCAACATTAATATTGCATTGAAAAGCTGTGTCTGTGTGGACTGTATTTAGAGATAGAAACAATGATTCCAGAAAAGAGTACATAAAGTACAAGATGAATCATTAATCATTGTTACTACACAAAAGCCTCTGAGATTGTGCATGGAATCTAAGTGGTAAAGGCTTGGGTAATAACTAGGAAATGACTGATTTTTCACTGGAGATGTTTTGTTAATTATTTCAAGGCTTTACAAGCAATCTTAACACCTTGTGAGGCTGTCATTATGATCCATTTACAATAATGGCAGTTTCTCTCTGCATATTTGACAATGCATAAATTAACTCCTTCCTTATGATATGTTTTCCACAATTATAGCTGAATATTTGTATGCATGTATTACCTCTTTTACTAAATTTAAGCTTCTTGAGGGCAGTAGTGATATTTAAATCAGTTTAGTCTGCCCTTTAGAAATTGATGCAATATTTAGTATGATTTTAAAACATTTAGGGAAATTACACTAAATTATATATAACTAGTCCTATTTGTTTTGTAGTCAAAAATTGCCAAGGCAAGAACTGTTTGCACTCTATCACTGAAGAAGTTCCAAAATGTTAGATTCTTTTGAAACAAGTGACAATATTCATAAAATTTAAGAGCTGAACACATACTTGGTATTCTTGATTTGATGTCATTCCTTAAAGAAAATAAATAATAAAAAACGTGGACTCGTCCATTGGAAAGTAAAAGGAAAAAAGACAGGCAGAGGAGGGATGGCACATTTGGGTAAAATGCATTATTAATTGAATATTAGATTTTTATTATTTCTTGCATTTTAACCACCAGAATGCCCCTAAAGTCAAAGCAATGTTCTTTCTCACTACACGGATGTTTTAGTTCCCCTTTGTGCTTGATATGCAGTCTTTGTAACTTCCTGTGTTAAAAATCACTAAGTACAAGAGACTTATACTGTCTCTGCCTAGCACAGGCCCTGGCACAGGGCAAACACCCCCCCCCCATTTTTTTTTTGTTTAATGAATGAATGAAAAATAACACTTTTGTATAATTTGTGTGATGTCAAAATATTGTTTTCATAGACATCATTTGCTTTCATTTAATTTCTTTTCTCATATGCCAAATATGAGAGGAATCGATAGCAATTGCTAGACAGTAGGTAGTAATTATTCAAGGAAAATTAGTCATAGTTATTACAACTCAAAGTACACAAAATACATTGGGGAAAAAACCACAGCCAATGGAAATTAGAATTTTTGAGAAAAGTGTGAATTGTAGCAATAGCAAGGAAATAGTTTCGTCTGAGCATCCCTTGGATGTGAGAACTTTTTATAAGATATTCTTCCTATTATTCTCTTCTGTTCAAACATAATTCAAATCAGGATATGAGAAAACAATTGAGTATATGATTCAGAATATCCTGACAGAGACTGTAAAACCTAATCTTGAGTATATTCTGCCATCCACCATTATTTGTGGATGTCTGTTCCAGAAAATCTTCCCTGTAGAGGGAAGTTTAATAAAATTTAAAATTCTCTGTGATATAACATATATATGGACAAGAAATATCAATAAAAATATTTAGCATTTTCTGCTTATTTTCCCTTCTCTCTGCCTGCTCTCTGGTAAAGAATATAATAAATATGGCAGCTTAAAACTTTCTCATTTATACTATTTCTCGGGCCCCATTGTTGTAGAGAGCTTACCTAACTGCGATGACATTGATGTTGTGTAACTAAGCTTATGCTGAGTGAATTTGGTTTTACTTTGTTTCTAAAAATTCCCATAACACTCAACTGCTAGTGTATGGTAAGTTATTATGTATTCATTGAACATAAATTATTTTCATACTTATGTAAATGTTAGTAAAATTAAAAATATCCAATAAAATCCTTAAAATGAATAGAATATACATAAGGCATGAAAAGTGTGGGTTCTTATGCTGAGTGTATTCAAGCTATGTCACACTTCACATAACTTAAAAATGAACAAGCAGAAGACAAAACCAAAATGGAGCAAAGTAGTATAATTTGAAGCTTCCGTTTTATAGAAGCCACAGGGGAAACCATTGAACTTCTGGAAAGTTCTAATATCCTAAACCTATTTTTTTTTTTTTTTTTTTGTAAAGAGAGGGACAGTCAGAGGAAGAGAGAATCAATTTTATTTAGTTTATTTAGTTTCTCATGTGGCTTTCATTGTTCCAACACTTTGATGTGTATGTGGTGCTGGGATTCAAACCTGGGTCCTCGCAATAATACTCATTGAATTATTAAACATGTTGAAGATGTTTAATTAACACAACTTACTCTTATTTAAGTGGATTTGGTTATTTACATTTTCCCACTAGGTTTTATCTACCAGTTCAGGGGTGGATCTGTTGATTGAATTGATTTATTGAGATAAAAAAGTAGCACTTTCTGTCATCAAAAATTACTACATTGCCCATAATCAAATTAGGAGGGTCAATTTCTTGCCATGTCATGTTTACTTCTCTTTTCTTTCAGTGTAGAATGCTCTAACAAGAAAGACGAAACAGGTAGATTCGTTATACCACAATACCATATCTAAAACTATACAATAGAGCTGTAGTAACAAAAACAGCTTGGTACTTTATCAAAATAGAAATGAAGACCAGTGGAATAGAATAGAAGACTCTGAAACCTACAAATCTTTAAACATCTGATCTTTGACAAAAGGGGTCAAAATATAAAACATGGAGGAGAGACAGCCTATTCAACAAATGGTACTGAACAAACTGGACAGTCACTTGCAGAAATTTGAAATTAAATCCTTATCTCTCAGCTTCCAAAAAAATCAAATCTAAATGGATCAAGGATCTAGGAATTAAATCAGCTATACAACTACTAGAAGAAAAGTTAGGACCAACACTTCAGCATTAGGAGTAGAGAAAGACTTACTCAACAAGACTCCTAAAGTGAAAGAATTAAAAGTCAAAACTCAACGAGTGGGTTGCCATTAAGCTAAAAAAACCTTTTACGCACCAAAGGAATTGGTCAAAATTGTCAAGAGACAACCTACAGAACAGGAGATAATCATGGCCTGTGATTCTTTTGACAGGGGACTAATATCCAGAATTTACAAAGTCCTCAATAACCTTAATATCAAATACACAAACAGTCCAATTAATAAATGGGCCAAAGTGCTAAATAGAAGCTTCTCAACAGAGGACATTGCGCAAACCAGCTAATGAATACATAAGAAAATGCTCTAAATCACTATAATCAGAAAAATGCAAATCAAAACTACATGAATATTTTACCTTACTCCAATCAGATTAGCAAAAATGAAGAATATAAACAATAACAGATGCTGGGGGGAGTGTTGTGGAGAGATAGGAACACTAGCACACTATTGTTGGAACTGTAGACTGATATAGCCACTCTGGAAAGCAGTGTGGAGAATCCACAAAAAATTAGGGATGGACCCACCATTTGATTCAGCAATCCCTCTTCTGGGTATTTTCCCAGAGGAGTTAGAATCAGCACATTACAACGACACAGCAAAGTCTATGTTCATAGCAGCTCAGCTTACAATAGCTAAATTATGGAACCAACCCTGATATCCCTCATTGGATAAATGGATCCCAAAACTGTGGTGTGTATGTGTGTATATATATATACACACACACATACACATACATACACACACACACACCATGGAGTTCTACTCAGCAATTAGAAACAATGAAATTGCAGCCTTTGAAGGTAAATGGATGGCAATGAAAGAAATTATTTTGAGCAAAGTTAGCCAAATCCAGAGAGTCAAGTGTTCAATGTTTTTACTCATTTGTGGAGGCTGGAGCTAAATCCAGGCCTGTGTGAAAGGTAGTTAAACTCATGTATTAGACCCAACAAAGGCATAGTAACACATAATCTTGAGCAAACATAGCTATGTAGTGTGTGGGGGATAGAATAGGTGGAGGAGAGGAGAGGGAGGGAGAATACGAGTGATCTAGGGGTAATTCTGGTTTAAGTGTATATGCATATCATCTTGTTATTTTAAATGCATGTATGATTGTATAACTCAATTCCTTAATACAATATATTTTAAAAAGAAATATGCTTTAAACTCATAAAAAAGTGGACTCTATATCTTGCTGTAGTCACTGCCATGTTATTCTCCTTTCACTCCATATTAGTTGCTAGGAGTGCCGTAACAAAACACCAAGGATGGGGTGGCTGGAACAACAGATACTTACTTTTTCATGGTTCAGAAGACTACAAAACTAAGATCAGTGTTTGTAGTTTTGTTTCTTCTGCTGCCTTTCTCTTTGTCTTGCAGATTGCCTCCTTTCTAATGTGTCCTCCCAGGCTCATCCCTTTCTGTCTGTAGCCTCATCTTCTCATAAGGACACCAATGATACTTAAGTAGGGCCTACCTCAACAATTTCTTTTAAATTTAATTATCTTTTTAAAGACATTCTGAAGTGCTAAAGGTTAGGACTTCAGCTTATGAATTTTGGGAGAGACATAATTCAGCCCATAATACTCAGTTATGCATTTTTACAGATTCCTCCTGTAGGCATAAATGCAGGCCACTGTAGAGGAATCAGGGCTGACAGGCCAAATGTCATGGGGCTTGGGTTCCTTTTGTGGGCAGCTTATTAATGTCCCATGGCCTCATCAGTGCCCAGCTGCAGATGTGGCACTGTTGTCCAACAGTAGGTCAGCCTTGTCTATGACTAAGTAGGTCACAAGTCTCACTGTAAATTCCACCTGGTGTCTTTTCACACTGCAGATACTTCCAGTACTCGATGGTCTGCAGTCACATGGCCCAAGCATCAGGGGTGTGTCCTAGGGCTGCTTCAGAGCCAACTGCCTTCCTGTCACTCGGTAATTGTGTCAAGGCGATATCCCCCAATACTGATAAATATGCCACTCCCGGAACCTGAAGGAGCATACCAAGACCTGTGCTTCCTTCTTAGTGGTAGGAAGAACAAGATGTAATTATTTATTCCGTACCTTAAAGGAGATATTCTGACATTACCCAGATCACTTTACCACTAAAACTTTCCTGGTACAATAAGCTCCTGCATCTTTTTAAGTTTTATTTCTAAAGACAGTGCAAGAGGTGTCATAATCTTCCAAAAAGGAGGAGTGGGTCACTTCTGCAGGTCCAGTGGGATCAAGGGATTTTTATCTGTCAAGGTTTCAAGTTTATGTACACAGCTATCCTCAGATCCAGGGTCCCTATGTAGTACCCTGGCCTCAATATGACAAATTTGCAGGGACTAAGAACTTTTTCTGAGCCTTTGTTAATCTTTTGACTAAATCCCAAGCTTGATTGTCCTCTAGGTCTGCCTTCTGGCTGTAGATGATTAGTGATATTAAATGTTAGCAAGGTATCCCTCGGGCTTTCATAATTTTGGCTTAATTGTTGATTAATCACACTGAGCCTAACATTAGCTCTCTTTGACAAATCAGTAGCAGGAAGCAACAGACACCTAGTGCTACATTCTTTGTGATGACCAATTCTTCTATATCTCTCAAGTACCAGAAGTGTTGCTCCATCCAGCAAATACCTTTCCACCAGTTCACCACTGGTGAATGTTTCAACAACTGTACTGCTACCATATGTCAGAGGTTCTATCTACACCAGTGATAATGTCCTGCTTGACAGTCAGTAGAGGAATAAGCCACTACCAAAATCTCATTTTAGGATCTGTTTTCTAGAGCAGTCTTAGGATCAAATAACCTTCCATTTGGAAATGGACACCAAGGTAGAGAGTCGCCTGCCTGCAGGATTATTGGGAAATAGTCTTTGAAGAAACACATGGAGCAAAGTGAGAAAGGAAACATTGGACATGGATAAAAGCTGACCTGCAATGCTTTAGCCAGTCCTGCAGAAGGGAGCTGTGATAGGCTTCAGGTATAAACATGCAAGATGAGGCCAATGGTCAAAGCTTGACTGATTCAGGATGACACTGAAATAAAAATGTGCCGGGTGCCTGACACATGAACTGCAGAATACCCAAATTCAGAGGAACTAGTTCTAAGCTGCAGCAAAGTGATTTTGTATTCTGCAGCTCTACTCTGCGGAACATGGGGGAAGAAAGCCCCATACTTCTGAATCTATGAGGCAATTAGAAACTAATTCATAACAGCCTCCCTAAGAATAAAGAGGCAAGTGGGAGGAGACCTGATAACAGTTTCTTACCATCCTTCCATCATCATCATCATCATCATCATCATCATCATCTCCTCCTCCTCCCCCTCCTCCCCCCTCTTTTTTTTATGGTACAAGGGGCTCTGAGCTACATCCCCAGTCCTTTTTTAATTTCCATCCGCTTTTATTCTGGAATGATCACACGCCCTTCCACCAAGACTCAGATATCCCACATCAGCCACTCTCTGCTTGGGGCTATAACTTCTCATAAGGCAAGTCCACATCATAGTTATGAACCATCATCAGTCCATATTCCCAGCTGCTGGAGATTGGGTGCTTAGGACATGAAAACCTAGATAGGAATCACAGAATTAAACCAAAACTGTTGAGATTGAGAGATCTCCTAAGTAAAAGGGATTATTGAGCTACTACAGATGCTAGTCAGAAAAAGGACCAAGTCCTGGGATAAATTTCTGAATCTTCCAGCAGCAAGACTTAACAGCAGTTGGAAAAATGTCTTGTCTGCTGGACCTACAGCTAAGAATGTTTTTACAATAAAAATTTGGAAAAGGAAAACAAGTTGTTTAAATGGCTCTTACATTGACAATAGACAGGAGGGGCAGATTACACCAAATGGGGAAAGCTTTGGGATAGACAGTGGTCCACTAGGAGAAGTGACTGTTTCTTCAGGGTTGGTGGGGATAATAAGCAGAGAGGTTGTGGTGGAACTTAGGAAGTCATGATAGGAACATCAAGAAAAGAAATATTTTCTTTTCCCTCAAGAAAGATACATATGAAGAGAAAGTCCTTTTGGTTCCTTCCTTACTTTTCTGTTTTAAGCACAATAAAGTAAGGACTCAAATCATGGTAGGATTTGAGCTAACGTTTTGTTATTGTTTGTTTAATGAAACTATGTTTTTTTTCTTTTTACAATTTTAATTATTAGTGCTATTATTTATACAAATTAATGGGTTTCATCATGACATTTCCATATACGATCATAGCTCTTCAGGAATGTGAAATGGTCTTCTGTGTTTTTTTTTTTTTAATTTTTTATTTTTGAACAACCTTACAAGATTTTAACAAAATAATATAAAATGTGTATAAAATGTGAATATATTCTGGATATTGCAATTATCCCCAGGAGTGCCCCCCCATTACCCTCCCTTATCCCTCCCTTCCCCTTCCCATTATAACTCTAAAAAAGTATTAGATTGTAAAGCATTACATATT
>PVKS010031903.1:0-23042 GCA_004027875.1 Aplodontia rufa
GATAAATGATTTGCTATTGTCCCATCTTCTGAATAGCTGGCAGTATAATCTATAGCTCAGAAGCTCAGAAGGCTGTAAGGATGAGAAATGTTTTGTTCCTTCCTACACAGGGAAAAATAGAATTAGTAAATCCTGTAATGATTGAAGTAGATGATATCTTATCCCATCCACCTTGTTCCATTTGGTCATGTGACATCGTCCCCCTCCCCTTAATTTTGATTAAAAAAAATTTCCAGCCTGTTAGAAAATCTAATGATTCTTCCTAGATCAAGTTACTACTTGTGCTTAGCAAGTAAGCATATACAATCATTCACATGAGGCCTAACAAAGATGAAAACATAACTTAGAAAACATAGGACACAGAGGGTTGTTTAATGCATATCTGAAGTTCCTTCTATCTACATGACATCAAGAGTGTTGCAGAGAGATTTATAAATGTGCTGTTTCTTCTTGAATAGCTCTGATATTGGTGGCCTTCACTACTTCATGGGCATTGTTTTTTATATTTGGTTTTAGAAATCTCAAAAATCAGTTGTATTCAAATCTTCCAAACCACATAAAAACATCTAATCCTCTTTCAACATCACCAAAATCTTAACTATTAGTTAAATAATGATCTCCAAGATCTTTTTGTTAGTGCAAAACATTGTCAGGGTCTCCATCCATCTGCCACGTGCAATCCTTTTGTACCCCATTGGCATCCTAGTTGGCCTAGGATGAGCTCTACTTTCTCCAGAGAGCTCTTGGAATGGTTTCTGAATTTAGACATTTTCAGTATGTGATCTGATAGCCAAACATAGAGCAAGATTTTCTTCTCTTGTCTCTGGACACTAATTTTATTGCCCCCCTTAATCCCTCTTGAAGTAGGACAGGGAATAGTGAGTGCCTGTTGTTCTATTTCACATAGCCTTCAATTTCATTAGCCTTTTTTCCCCCCAGCCTTATTCTTCCTGTTCAGTGAACTTAGTCTCCATGGCTGGTTAATTCTGTCACTTGAGTGTGTGATTCAAATGAAGCCAGGCTGAATGCCAAGACAGTTCATGGTCACAGTCCATGACTGTCTTCCCTGCCAATCACCAGCTCATAGAGCTTTAATCATGAGAGGGAATGAGAAATACTTTGTTCATCCATTTCCCAAAGGACAAAATTGAGACCATATTAAAAACAAGGACATTAGCAGCTTAGAGTAATAGTTCTGGATCTTCTGAGAATGGCTGGGTGACCTTGGATAAGTTCTCTGCTGGAAGTCGTAAAGACTAAATTGACAGAGAATGCTATTTATGTCTAGTATTAAGCATTATATTTTTTAGGAAGGTGAATACATTGTCACATGATTGATCCAATAGAGCTGACATATCTACTGAGCTTTGAGGAAGTGTTTGAAGTGTTGGAATTTCAGTTGCCCATTTCTTCATTACTTAATTTTTCTGAGTATGGTAAAAACACTTTCTTTGTTGTTACACAACTTTGGGTTATTCATTTAAGAATACAAATAGGAGCTTTATTGTTGACTGCATTATTTTTAGTAATAAATGTGAAAACATTGAAAAATAAAGAACAGCCGTGAAATAACATTCCAACATGGAGGATAGCAACCTGAAATCAAGACATCAAACTGCCCCAGCCATCCAGGGTCATTCTGAGAGGTCCTCACGGCATGTGTCCCAAACTCATAACAACATTGATAGGTGAGTGGAATTGTTTTTGATTCCTTTATCTCTTACCTGTCATCTGTGGACAAGTTTACACCAATCTGGTTTGTGGCTGCCCCTCCGGTATTAGCTGGGTCAGTGTTCCAAATACACTGTAGTAGAAGTCTCCACTCTCCTATGATACCTGTGGACTATAGCTTTCCTTGTCAAGGCAAGACGTGGTGAAAAGTCTTTTTTCTATACAGTATTACAAAGAAAATTGTACTAATGCCTACTCCAGTGTCATCAGAATTAAATGAGAAGAAGATCTTGGAACAATTTCCATGTCTAACTAATTCTTACTATTGGAAATTTTTCAGCCATTTCAGTCTCCCTTTCCTTTATTCCATATCCTTTTCAGATATTCAATGAAAAGATTATTTGATCATAACTCAGAGCACAGTGTGTCTTAAGGGTGATATATTTGATAGATGCAGATGCTCAAGTATGTCTTTGTACATTCATGGTTTGGTTGATGCATAGGTGCCTTGGGGGGACTAGATTTAGAAGGATTATTTATATTTTTTTCTATCTTTTTACTTCAGTTAGCATTTGAATAGGACCATTTGGTAAACATGTCACTAAAATATCCTTTCCAAAATGGGCACCAATCTGGATAATGAGAGTCCTCGGCCATTAACCTGAATTTCTTCCATCTTCAGTTCTATTTACAGAAGTACAGAAAAATTGTCCATTGCTTTAGGAAGGCAGAGTTGGTCACACTGACCTTTCTGTTGGCATTTGGTTAGCTCTTTCTGTCTCTCTGATTCATTCTGTCTTGGCCGCAAAGCCTCTGTCCTTTTGCCTGTCACCAGAACATTTGTATGCTCTGGATCCGGTTAGCTTTGCTGAGATGGTGCTGATAACACCTTGGATGATAGGAAATATGTAGAGAGGAAAGCGTATATGATTTGGGGGAGTACATTTATGTGTGATGATCATCTGGGTTGTACACTATGCCATGAGTAAGCTTGAGGAGATCTGTGAATTTGTGGTGTTTAAGTGGAAGAAATGTATTCCTTATTTATATGCTTGGTCATGTTTACCTTGAGAGTTTAAAGAACCACGAGTCACTTTGATCATTTCTTTAAACCTAGCTTATTAGAGGTGAACCTTAATTTTCTTTTTCATTTCCTCTCCATTCCTAGTCTTTCTCATTTTTCCTTCCTTATTTCCATACAATTCTCTTTCATATGTAGCAAGATCCAACAGTCAACGCCTTATTAACTTTCTCTTACAGCTTGAGCCTCCTGAATTTTTCTACTGAGGGTCACTCAATAACTCTCATTTCTCAGTGGTTCTATGAAAAGTAGCTCTGGTTCACCTACATGTGTTATTCAGGTTTTCTTGGCTGAAACATGCCTGGAATCTAGACTAATTTCAATTCTTCTCTGTGGCCCCTTTGCAAAATATTCATTCTCATGAGCTCTGCCAAGGCAGTACAGATTCTATAATTATACCAAGACATGGTCAGGATTTTGAGGGCTGTTGGCTGTAGGGTCAAAATTAATCATAATGCTCTTTTCACCAAGTCATTTTTGTAAGGGTTGGAGAGGAAGGAGTATGTTATTAGGCATATGTGGAAGGGTCTATCAATAATTCTAGAATATTCTTTCACTTTCTAGCCTTTTCCTAACACTCACCAACATTGAATCCTCACTCATTCTAATTCTCCATGCGGATGTGTTATTTGACTGACTTGTTACAAGACTTGAGTGGGATGGGTATCCTTTCCATTTGGACTAGGATTCTTCAGTGAATTAAATTCTGGGTAAAAGGGTCTTCCTTGCTTTATTTTTAGTACCCACGTTGACAACTTCTCTGGCAAAATTAATAGTAATATTAATCATGTCAGGTCATGAACTGAATCTGTTAGTACCACTAAATATTCATGCTTTCTGTATCCCTTATGTCCTGTTTACATTTCTAGTAATTATCTCAGAGCTCAGTTAGAAAAATAACAACTGAGTTTATTAATGATAACAATTATGGATATGAAATTTTATAAGGTATCATTTACATTATGCAAATAGGGGAATTAATTACAAGCACAGAGAGAGAGGGTTCAAGGCTGTTAGTTAAGTCTGAGCCCACAGCATTAGTGCTGAGGGAGTTTTTCTTTCTTCTAACAATGACATGGACCTGCCAGGTATCCATGGAAGGACTACACTTTGGGGATCAGGAAGATATGGGTATCAATTTGATTGCTTCACATCTGACTCACAGGGTAACTTAAGCATAAAGGTACTGCCTGATATATGTAGTCTTTTGCATTTCACGAATGTTTTTGGGCACATGATTTCATTGAAAATTCATAAGTGCACTAGGGAAAAGAGGTCAGATTTTATTGTTGAGGGAACAAAGTTACACAGCAAATGATCACCTTTGAAAATGTTGCCCCAGATCTACAGCTATTGGGTTGTAGGAATGGGCCTGGGGGATGATATTAAAATTCAAACACTCATTTCTACTTTTTGGGTGGAAAAGAGATGCCTGACACTAGTCAGGGCCTTCAGCTCTTCACCTGGGAATTAGACATTGAAATAAGAATTTAGAGTAAGTCTTTCCTTGTGGTTGGACCTATAACATGAAAACTTAGTTTATCTTGAAATAAGTTCCTTCTAAAAATTGTTTTTCTTAGGGTCAATTTGGTGTATATTTATTGTTAATAAACAGTGTGTAAATGAAGGCACAAAGTAGTGAATAGCACAGAGTTAAAGAAAACTCAGGTTTCTGAGCTATTTCACTGCAGCTCCTTCTGTAGTTCTGCAGCTATCTGGCCTGCTTCCCAGGGCTTATCCTTTTTTGGAACCCATCCATCCTGTCATGGGGGTGGAACCCACTTCAGGGTCCTCAGACCTCAGAATTTGGGATGAGAGCATTCTGCTTGGCTTCTGGCATGTACAAATGTACTCTGACAGGATGCTCCGTAATACATTAAAATTCTGCAATAAGGAAACACAGCCAGCTGCCATTCTCCTTGCTCATCATCTTTCCTGGTGTTGGTTGCACCTCATTGCGTTTGGCAATGCTCTTGATGTGAGTGACATTAGTCAGAGCACAAATCAGGTACTGTATGCTGAGGAGTGGGTAAAAAAATCACAAACACGTATATAAAAGGGAAAACAACATCATGGTGACATCCAGGTTGTCTTTTTAATAGTCTCTGTTTCTGGGTTTGTGTTTAGTTCAGATGGATCTATTTTTTAGTGTTTCAATTTACCTGTTTTAGAGATGTTCCTAACCTGTATTGCAGAGGAAACTTTTAACACTGAATAGAGAGAGCAGAACAGGAGTTATCGCTAGGGCACCCATGTGGTCCAACTGGTCGAAGATGATCTCAGTTTACAGCTGTTGTCCTAGGATGGTTTTGTGAAACCTCTTTTTCTTACTAAACGTGTCCTGATTTGGTGGACAATTTGATCATGCTGATGATAGTCCCCATTTGATGAATGCTCCATCAGGGAAATTTACTGAGCATCTACAGTGCCTGATCAGAGATAAGAAAGTGTGTGTGTGTGTATTTCATGGTTTCTACCATTAACGAACTTCCGCTCTTGAGCCATGTTAATAACAAAAGAGAACTGTAATCCAGGAGAAACAATTATCTGAACAGTGGGAATAGGAGTATTTAGGTTCCTGGTGACTATTTACTCTACCTGCAGAAAGCAGTGTATGAACTGATCAAGGGTAGAACATGTGGAGATAGGTAACTGAGGTTCACATTCTAACACTACCTTGAGCTAGCACTAACAGTGAGAAGATCAACTCATCTTCCCAAGCCATTGGTTTCTCAGCTACACACTGGGATGATAATTGTGTCCTTCTTGTTGGGGTGTTGAAGTATGGATTGTGTGATATCGTGTGAAGGGTGGTTTATGTAGTTCTCAGTAGAAACTGAGAACTCATTAAATGAGAGCTAAGGAAGGATTAGTAGCAACAGATATTCAATGGACTGAACATCTTTGGGTTCAGTCCTTGTCTCTGTCATTCAAATTCTATGACAGTTTAGGTAGGGCTAATGATAAAATTCTAGAATTGGAAGGCCTTTACTACTGCCAAGTCCCAGTTCCCTACCACTCAGTGGTATATGGTTAGGAGGTAAACATTATTGCTCAGAATCATTCATCACATTTCTCCTCGACATTTTCAAATAAAGTTGTGACAGCAAGGCAAACTGTGTGCCGTGGGCTTAGAAGAACAGATGGTATCAGAAAAATTTAGCATGTGATACTAAAACATGGCATGCTCCCCTCCAGCATAGGGAGAGTCAGGAACAGTGTGTGCTAAAGAGCTCCTCCTTCCAGTGGTGGGGATGGGGAGAGAGAGGAGGTGGAGAGGTACCAACCACTAACTCCTTTATGGACTGCTGCTCTCTGGACTTTTTTCCCCTGGACCTGGAAATTTTGTTAATTTTGTTAAATGCTATTTGAATATATGTTTCTTAGAAATTTAATAGGAATTCTTTCGATGAATTGATTGAAGTTTTAAAGACGTTGGTTCGGCCAAAGAATATGTACTTCACACATACACAAAACCCCAACAGATATAAAGCCAAATGTTATTCAAGTTACCATTATTTATCAATATCACTGAAATTAATGACTAAAATTTATTGAGGTCTATATGCCAAATCAGTTATTCTTAAAAGTATTAATGTGTTATCCACAAGCACAGTTTGATGTAGATGTTATGAGAATTCCAATTTTGCCTATAAAGAAACTGATTTAAGGAGGCCAAAGGATCATACCACCATCACACTGTCACCCAGGAAGCTCTGAATTTAAATTGTATGGTCGTTCACTTTCTGTTGTACACTCTGACTTACCATAAAAATAATCACAGATCTAGGTCAACAAAACCATCCTTGATGATCATTGTGTTCAACAATGAAGAAAATTGAATAGATGAATAAATAAAATACTAAGAGCTAAAAGGGCATTTCTGGACTGGTTGGAACCTCTTTCAGTTACCAGTCTGAATAACATAAACCTTATAGTTAGGTGTCTAATCTTTATTTTTCTTTTGGAAATTGTCTTCTATCATTTTTCTTGTGGAATATATTACACGATTTTAGCAATATTAAAACACTAGAAACCTTCCTGATTTTGAACCCAGGATATTATATTACTGTAAGTGGGAGAAAGGAAGTGTAGGTATTTTAATGTAAGTAATTTTGGCTGTATTGGATAATGCTGTTTGTTATTTGTTTTCTCTTTATTCTTTCATTTCCTACAATTATAACTTTTATATAATGAACTCTGTACAGTCCTATGGACAATGCAAAGATAGGGAAAATAGACACATTGTCTGTTCCCATTATCATTTTGCCTTTTTCCTAGGGAGAAAAATGGATTACAAAATCTTGCCATGTTCAATATTGGGGTGTACTAATTGAATGCTAACACATCTTTATTGAGAATGTAGTTGCGTGCACATATTTCTAAATGCATTCACATGTGATCTGATCATAAAGCCAAAAAACATCAGTAATGTGGTGTTTAATGGTTGATTACCTTGATTCAGAAAGCTAAGAGGGTCACAGCTTTACTGAGTGACCTAGATAAGTTGATACCTTTCTCAAAGCTTATTTACTAATTTAGAAAATGACCCTCTGCCCTCCCATCTCTGCAGGCAAGCTGCTTGTATCAAGTCATTTTCCCCATGAAGATGCATTGGTCCCAGAGTTAAAAAGCACCTGGAACCAGAGCCTTTGAACAGCTGAATTTGAAGAATACAGTCTCCTTTTCCCTGACTACCTTTGGGTGAGTCACCTAATTTTCTGTTAAGTGGGTGTGCCTTTCTCTGTTCTGACTCCTTGATGGTCCGATAATAGAATTCATTGAGATGAATGAAAATACTTTGCATGGATTTAAACATTTCTAGTGGAATACAGTTTAAATCTGAGCTTCTTACTTGATTTGAAATTTCAGACTGTATGGTTGTATGCCTTGCACTAGCAGAGGATGCTTTGTGGGTTATATGAGGCAAGAAGTTGGTGATGGGAATTATTTTCTGATTTCAGATTCCACTGTGACAGAATGCCTTCTCTAATAATTTCTGATGAGTGACCAAGTGGAAATGCATGCACAGACCTTGGTTAATGTGGGTGTAATCCATGCAATAAAATGAGTTGATGCCGAAACTCATCCCTCCTTGCTGTTTCAGGAGATATGCAGCTCTTGGCACCAAATCCCAAACCAGCCTTCAGATTACAGCATATGCTCAGCAGGGAATTGTTCTCTTGTCAACAATGAGCATTAGTACAGCAGTTGGACTGGAAGGAAAACCTTTGTCTGTTAGGAAGCCTGCAGAGCTTGGTTGCTAGGCAACACAGTCTGGAGGCAGCAACCAGTGTGTACCAGGAGGGAATCCAGGGGTGGGCCTGGAAAACAGGGAGAAGCAATTCTCTCAGAATCGGTGGAGGCAGGAGAGGGAAAAATAGCCAGAAGCTCTGTCTACCACCTAGGTAAAGACTTGGCGGTATATGGAATTAAGCTGTGCATTTTAGCATCAAAGTGCTAGGCGTCAGGGCTCTCAGATGAATGCATTGTCATCTGAGAACTATGTGGGCTTTGAGCAGGATGCTTTCTCAAGCCTCAGTTTCTCTAACAGTAGCAAAAAGCCAAGGAGCCAGTGACAGCAAGCTTTCCCATACCTGCCAGCGCAGCCACCACATATCACCTTAAATCAGAGGCCCTGAGGCTGATCCTTTTTTAATATACTATATTTTTATGAAAGGATGAAAGAAAAGGACATGTTACTAAGATGTTGGAGTTCGTTAATTCTAATTTTATAAATGAAAGTATTATTTAACCACACCTTACAGATTTAGATGTCTATACAGGTCAAAATTTGTCAAAATACAAGTATGGAGAAAGTTCTCTTTTGTATGGCCAAGCTTCTTATAGGTTCTCTGTCCCCAGACAGGTTCCTTACTAGCCTATAAGCAGATCTGAAAGACAAAATTTGGATACATTTTGGGGTTAAGGCATGAACTGAGAGGGCTGATCTATCAAGTAAATTTTTACTAATCTTCACAACAAGTTTGACAGTGAATCTAAACTCAGAAGAATGAGATACCTCTTGGTGAAATTTTCTGTGTTCAGATACACAGGACTGAATATTGGGCTGCGTTTGGCATATGAAAGCCCAAGGGGATTGAAACATTGCAGGGAGAAGGCAATGGACTGTAATCTTGCAGACAGAGATTCAAAACATGGTTTCTTAACTTTGGTTCTTAAGCTTGAACATGTTTCTTAAGTTCTTTGACATGCAGCTTTCTCATAAGTTCATGAGAACAATAATTCTATGGAATAGATGCTATGAGCTCGAAATTAAATAGTGTATGGGAACCACTTACCATGGAGGCTGCCTCATTTTTAAACATTGAAAGGTACTAATAAGCCAGTCAGTGTAGGTGTGTGGATCAGTGTCACAGAGTGAAACTGGATGACTTGGCAAAGACACCCACAACTGAACAAAAATAACAGATAAACTTTTGAGGGTTTGTCAAGGAAAAATTCTGTTGTAGGATTTGGGAGACTAAGATTCTGTGAAGGTCTGGGTGATCACCAGAGTTCAGATGGGGTCTGAATCATTGGTCACAGTCAGGAAGTCACAGCTCAGACAAAAAGCAGACTTGGATCAAAACTTTTCAAGCACAGAGACCTACTCCAATTAGAAAGCTTGAACCTGTAGGTTCAATTTGAATTTGAATTCTCTCAGTCTTTGGTATTCTTGGATCTGGGTATTTTACTCTGGGAGGGTTCTGCTTTCTACTTTGTCATTGGGTAGACCTTGCTCTAAACAATGTACATCTTTTTCTTCTATGAGCCCTCCTTTCCTTATTAGTAACAAGAGCACTCTCTTGATGGTCTCTGAATCTCTCCAGCTCTGGTTTCTACACATTTTTATCATATATTTCTTAAGTGTTATAACTTTCAATCACTCACCAAAACAATTTTATTCAATGCTTATTGGGTATCAGGCACTGAAGATACATGTATTGGCAAATTAGGTGACAAAAACTTGTATTCTCATGAGGCTTTCATTAGCAAGAAATGAACAATTACTGGGTACATAGTAATGTCTGACCATTTCAGTGAGTAATTATTTCATTCTGTAATTTGCTGCTATGACAGAATGCCACAGACCAGGTAATTTATAAAGAACAGAAATTTATGTCCTTATAGTTTTGGGGCTAGGAAGTCCAA
Organism: Aplodontia rufa; assembly: GCA_004027875.1. Lineage (NCBI taxonomy): Eukaryota > Metazoa > Chordata > Mammalia > Rodentia > Aplodontiidae > Aplodontia > Aplodontia rufa. Next base: position 9,908 of record PVKS010031903.1, read on the forward strand.
GGTCAAGAGGCTGGGGTTTGGTTAGGGCCTTCTACTATGACATCCCACAGTGGAAAGTCAGAGGGCAAAAGAGAGCATGTGCACATACAAGAGGGGTAAAAGGCCAAAATTCATCCTCTTTTGAAAAGAATACAATCCCATAATAACAAACCCACTCTCATGATAACAGCAGGGGTCCATTTATGAGGGTAGAGCCCTCATGACCTGATGACCTCTCCTTAGATCCCATCTCCTGACTGTTGATTTAAGGATTGCTTCTAACACATGAAATTCTGGAGGAGTTATCTACAACAGTAATAAATATTATGAAAAATATATTATGAAGTACAATAAAATGAAGATTTATTAATGGCAGTATAATAAGCACCCAAAGCTTACCACCTTAAAAAATGATCCATTAATTCTCATTATTCTAAGGGTTGACTGAACTCAACTTTGTGGTTCTCCTCCTTAATATGCTGCAGTTTAAGTTATTCATGTGACCACATTCAACTATGAGGTCCCATGGGTCAAGAATATCTAGAAAATATTTCATGTTCCAGGGCCTCTTCACCTTCCCACCCAGTATTCCCTCCCAAGCTTCTTTAGAGCATGACACTGAGTACTAAAAGAACAAGCTCTAATGTGGCCATGGCCTTCAAGTGTATGTGGACATCATGGCTCTTTTGATGTCCTATTGGCCAAATCCAGTCCTGGGCAAGCCTAGAGTCAGCATCGGAGGGGCCGCACAAAGATACACATGCAGAGCCCGGGAGACACTGAAGTGCTAGTTGAACTAAGTCCGACTAGAAGGCGACTAGAGGGTGGTCTGGAGGAGAAAAGAATACAAAAATCCTGAGGCAAGAAAAGGCTTGGAGTTTTTGAGGATCTGAGCTTAGTCCTCTATGACTGGAACTGAGCAAGGGAAAAGAGTGGATAGAAAATAAAGTCAGGGAGTTTGAGCAGAGACCTGATCATGCATAAGGTCCTATAAGCTAGGATAGGATTTTGGGTTTTAGTCTACACACACTGAGACACAGTATGCTTAAGAGATTAAGCTGATATGATTTAAGTGACAAATAAACGTTGGACTTTGTGAAGAAAGGGTGTTCAGAAAATTGTCCTAGTCTTTTCAGTAAGTTAGAAACCTAGAAAAGGGACTGTGCTAGACTAAGAGGTTTACATGACAACAACCAGATGCGAAGTGTTATCCTGGAATGGAAAAAAGCTGTAAAGACATCTGAGAATAGTTAGAGAATTAAAACATGCTAAAATTGAGAGGCATGATTATCCACTGGAAACAAGTTACAGCATAGTAGGGATACTCTGCTTTCACCTTGGCTTTCAAAATCCACATAAATGTATACAATACACATATAGATAAATATCCACAAAGACGCATACTGAAATGTTAATTTTATAGGCAATCCTTCAGTGTGATACAATAGTTTTATTTGCTTAGAAATTATGGGTTCTGGGGCTGGAGCAGTGGCTTGGCAGTTAGGGTGCTTGCCTGGCATGCGCGAGTATGTGAGTTCAAACCTCAGCACCCACATACACAACGAAGTGTCTGAATAACAAAGGTTACTTGAAAAACTAAATAAAAATTGCTTCTCTCTCTCTCTCTCTCACTGTCCCCTCTTTCTTAAAAAAAAAAAAAGAAATTATGGGTGCTAAGGAGACAAGAATAAAAACTAGGGGAATGGTTAGGAAGCTGGGGCAGTTGAGAGAACCATCAATTTCAAATCTTATTTATACGGGACTTGGTGTTAAGTGGATATGTTGGGGAAATTTTTGTAAATAGAGCTATTGGGGCATATACTGATATACTAACTATTCTACAAGGGGTGAAACATAAGTAGAATACCTTTCAGGCTTTTGAGAGATGGAAGTGGTGACATATTTCAAGTTGGAGAAGATTAGGCAAGCATGGTTTGGGTATCCTCAGAGGGAGGTTCTGAGGTGACTAGATACCCTGGGAATGGATCACTTATAAGGGGATATGCTATTTGAAGTTCTTGATCTTCTTAGGTGAATTGTCATTGATTCCTAGAGTTCTATTCAGACCATCTAGCAAAGACCAGATGAATGAAAGTCATATCTTGGAAAGTTCTCCTGGTATGGTATGCAGAATATGAAAAAAATGTAGCACAGGATCTCTGGAGTAATGGTTGCCTTCACAAGTCTCTATATCTTTCAGAAATCAGTGCCAACTGATTTCTGAGAAAAGTAATCCAACTACTTGCCATCAATAAAAATAAGATCACTGAGGAGTAAAAGTTACTATGGACATAAAGTGAAATCAGATATTTTAGAGAAAGATTAGCAACATATATAATTATTAACAGGAAGAAATTTTTAACCAGCTCTCAGTTATATGAAATTCCCAGTTCATATAAATTTGTATTATCTATGTGAGGATGGTTTTATCATGATAAAGCATAAATTTATATGTAGATTAGCTGGGAAAATTTCCTGCTGAAATGAAAGCAATTTGGCTTTTTTATTGATATCATCAAGAAAAAATGTTTGGTTAGACATAAAGAAGAATTTCTTGGTTAGTAAGTCAGGAGTTGAATTAGGTGATTTTTGGTAGGGTTTTTACCCTTTGAAATAATTTAGTCATTTATGATTTCATGACCAAGTCTGTAAAGCAAAAATAACTAGACTCTTGAAAGGCAACTCCATGCAGTACATTTTTTTTTAAAGCCTGGCTCATAACCAATGTACCCAGATGCTTCACAGCTGACTCAATCCAGATGGTTCTGTGAAACAGCCAAACTGAGTGTTTCAGATGTACTACAAATTTGGATACTGGAGACCTCAGACTCTTCACTAAATAGGAAATTGAAGATGCCAATTACAGAAAGCTCAGGGACTGCAAGAATTAGGAGGCTGGGTGGGGGGGTCACATTCAAGTGGTGAACAGGTGTGGATTTTAATGGAAACACAATTCCCTAGCAGCCTACTGAATTCAGGAACTCAGCAGTTTTTTCATTAATGTTCATCTAATTTGTATAACATTTTTTTTTAATTTTACACTGAACAGAAATCTCTCAAAATACATATTTTCCATGTTCTTACTTAAAAAGCAATTTTGCATTGGAAAAAAGAAAACATAAAATACTTGGTTGTCTTAAGAATCTGTAAGAACTATTTGAGTGTAGAGTCTAAAGGTTTGCTTTCTTTAGCAAACTCAACTACAAAAGCTAAATTACAACTGTTTTAAACATTCACTCCCAAAAAGGTACCCATGTAAAATAACACTTATCCAAAACATCTCATTTGGAAATGCTTATCCAAATCTGATAGACTGCACACCATTCTATAGTTATGAAATATAGAGGCTTGAAGACAGTGTGCATTAGAATTCAAGGTCATGCATGTTCTTCTCATGTTTCAGATCAATGTAGATAATCTAGTGCTGATGAACTGTCACTCGGTGACTTTGAAATTTTCTCTGTTTCAATTATGTCACAACAGCGAGTCTGAGAATGCTGTATTTCCTTAAGGTAGGGTAGTGAGTCAAATTGCTTTGAAAGTCATTCAGTACTAGCAAGCATGTAGCTCTCTGAGTATATGTTGCCTGTAATGACTTTGAGAAGCTCTTATTTTTTTTTCATTCTTTTTTTTTGTAATTACTGGACCGAATTTGATGACAAACAATTGTCTTAAATTTTCAAGGGGCTTCAGGGATCAGATCACCAAATCCATTGTGGATTTAACCTTAGCTGTCTGACTTTGTGAATGTAAGCAATTTTTGGTTGAGGAACACCAACTTCAGGTGGGTAGTGTGAAGATCACACAGCTACAAACAGCTTTTGGTTTGGGATAGAGTTCAATCCAAGCAACTAGAACTGTTTTTCCTTATAACCAGAAACTGCCCTGATTCTAATTTTGCATTTTCCTTCACCTATCTGCTATCTGTCTTCTTTGTGTGTGGATTTGAAGACATAGCATGATTGCTAGTTTACCCCTTAACTCTATTCCTTATTAATAACTATTTTAACTCTATTCCCTGATCAGCCAGATTTTCATAAATCACTATACTGAAAACAACAGGAAAACTCTTACAAGGTAATATTAGAGCTCTAACAGCACATATATCTATAATTTATATAATGCACCACTGACTGATGGAGGATCCGAGGTTCAGAAAAAGGGGCAGAAAAAGGAAATTATTTCTCAGGCTATGATGTTCTTGCCATAAATTCAGTGTTACTTCTATTCCATCATTTGACCTAAATGTTTTGACCTGAGAAATTGGAATACAATAGTAAGAGTGTGATGGGAAGAATTAGGAAAACCTGGGTATGAGACTCAGAAGCCTCTAGGATATACACAGAGGAATTGTAAGCTAGGAGTCTTAATGAGGGCATTTTGAACTAGGACAACCCTAACATGCCCTAGACTTGAATACTCAGACCTTGCATTTGGGGGAGGAAAATCCTCAGTCTATCATTTGAAATTCTTTTCATCCTTATCATGGTAATGTTATTTTCTAGCACAGAATGCTTTCCTGCACAGTGGGTGGTCTGGCCATGGTGCCTAATTTAATCTTTCACTGAATGTATTCCCTCAAATACAGTATCTTTGTTGACAGTTATTAAATGCCTGGTTGACACCAGACATCAAAGAATTGGAGAACACATACAAGGTGCCACAGATTCGTTTAGCAATCAAAGATAACTGCTGGATAAATAACGACTAGAGTAGATTTGTTTTTGGGAAGAATGGCCAGTTGCTGTGTGAATTGCAATTCCTACATTTGTCCTCTTCACTGACTGCCAGAACACTCCAGAGGCGCTCCTTTGAGGCGTTACAGTGATTGGTTTTTAAACCCTTGCTGCAGCTAAACGATCAGTCCTTTTGGATGCCACGTTGCATTTTCCTCTCACATCTTTCCTCCTTGGCTGCATTTGGTGGTTGTTACTGTTGCTGGTGGACATCTGCCACTTGAGAAATTGCAGGATGCCTGGAAAAGGGAGATTTGTGGATGATAGGTGCTATGGTTTGAATATGAGGGATTCCTCCAAAACTCCCGTGTTAATGCAGGAATGTTTAGAAGTGAAAAGACTGGATTGTGCAACTGTGACTTAGTTTGAATGGACTGGGTGGTATCTGCAGGCATGTGGGGCCTGGTTGAAGGGGGTGGGTCACAGGCACTGTGCTCTGGAAGGGCGCATCTTCCCCCTGCACCTTTTCCTTCTCTTTCTCTTTGCTTCCTGACTGCTGAGAGCTGAGAAACATGCTTTGCCCTGCACTTTTGCCAAGATAGTCTGCCTCACTTTGGGCCCAGAGCAATACAGTTGGCCTACCATGGACTAAAACTCTGAAACCATGAGCCAAAGTAATCTTTTCTAAGTCAGTCTTATCAGGAATTTTGGTAACCATGATGTAAAGCTGACCAGTGGAAGGGTCTTCTCCCATTTCCCTTTCCTGTCTCAACAGCATCATTTGAAGAGCTGGGAGAGTGGCTGAAGGCTGAAGCTCTAGAGTCCCAGGCTCCTTCTAGGAAACTATGCTCTTTGCTTAGTCTCTGTCTTCTGAATCCAAAAGATGGCTGGGGGGTTTGCTTTCTCCATTCTCCACCTCTTTTCCCCTGGGTGCAGACTTACCATGTGCCACTATTGTATAGAAGGTTCCACCATCTTGAACATAAAGGAGGATTAGAATTTAATAGAGAAGTAAATATAAACGTGTGCAAAAGAGTAACGAGCAGCAAAGATGTAGAGCCTAGGACCGATGGAGCCACAGAGAAACAAGAGAATGCACGCCTTGCCTACTTCTTCTTTATCATCATTGGTTATTTGTGGGTTTTTATTTTTTGAGAGGTAATTTTTCTTTTAATCTGACTTTTTATTTTCGTCCACTTAGTTGTATATGTGGTGCTAAGGATTGAACCTGGGTCCTCACACATGCCAGACAAGTGCTATACTGCTGAGCCACCTCTCTAGCCCATGTTACTTATATTTTCAAGGACTATTTTTTCAGCCGAAACTTAAAACATCTGTAGACCAGATCATCTCTGGACTTCCCATATGTAATTTCTTATTTATTGCTCTGCAATTTGGGAAGTATTCTCATGTTTGTATGCATTTGATCCACAGCGCAACTCAAGAGAGTCAGAGTTGGTTAGTGTTCTTATGCAAAGGAGAGAACTCAGCTCAGGGACTTACCATGCCAGGGCCTTTCATTTGCAACTCCACAGCTCTTCTCAGTACATTATGGCCCTCTCTATACCTCAACTCTCTTCTTCTTCACCTCTAATTAAAATTCTGTTGGGGTAACTAGGTCCTGTCTTTCCCTCAATCATAAAGGAATTCCACACTGGTTCCAAATCCAAGCAGTGTTGCTTCTATGACTGTGTAGAATACTGTTACTGTGTTTTCCAACCAAAGAGTGACTCTATACTTATGACCAGATATGACAGGTGTTTCAGGCATCATATTTTTGGAGACTGTGTATTAACTGTCATTTTGAGTTTTTTTTTTTTTAATACTAGGACTTAGTGTTTTCTGAGTAAACAATGCATAGCATTGTTGTTTGCTGGAAATAATAAAAAAATAAAGCAATCCTAATTTCCCCGAGAAACTAGAAATAATAAGTCCAGAGGACAAATTTTATGTGGGTCAGCAGATTTGAGAGATCAAATTATAAACTACAAAATTTCACCTTTGTGAATTTGAACAAGTCCTTTCAATTGCTCACAACTCTGCTTCTTTATCCATAAAATGGACAGTAATAGTAGATAACTTATGGTTCTAAGGAGAAAAATGGAAGAATGCAGATATGGCAGCTGATGCAGCTAAGTCTTTAGATGTTGGGGACACAAATGAGGGAGAAGGTGGCAAAGGGAGACCTTCAAGACCAGGTCTGACTACAAAATCTGTCATCTGTCTTTTCTTTTATTGCTTCCCTTAAGCCAAGTTCTGGGAAGATTAGGAATGGAAGTCCTCTTCTATTCACACTCATCACCTGTGTGTTCACTGACCCTGATCATATGAATTTGACTCCAGATTACATGGATGCACAATGGTGTAGAGTATGAAAAAGAGGCAGATTATATTTGCCACATGATATTTCACTCTCAACCCCAGGGTCTCAAAGGTTGAAAACTCAAATAGAATCAATTTTGAAATTGGTGTGATTCTCTTCCCTTTTTAAGACAAATAATAGTCTCTTTCTACTAACCCTTGGGCTTGTTCAAACTTGTTTTGGACAGCACAATGTGTCCTCTGGCTTGGAATGAGAAAGCAGCCTGGGAACATATATCTCCCCAAATTTCAAAGGAAACAAAGGGTGTGATTGAACTGTTAAAAGGAATCTCAGAGAAAATGTAAGCCAATGTTATAAAGAGAACCACTGAGAAGGGGAAGAGTATTGATTCAAGTGAAGTCAATTTTGGGCAGAATTACAATGAGGAAAGAAATAAAATGGTTTAACGAGAATAAGAAAGCACCCAGATATTGTTATGTGACCTACTCTGGTTGTAAAGGAATATATTAAATCAATCATTTAATAAATAAATGCAAGTCTATAACTCTAGGGGTGAGTGAAGTTTCACTGGGTAGCTGTGGCCAAGTTTACCATTCCCACTGTTAATGAAATCAGTACATCCATTGCACTATGGCTGCTTGGCTGTAATGTAGCAGGTGATCCACTCCTTACATATCCTGGAGGATGCTTTTGCTTCATAGAATCTCCATTCTGCAACAACCCTTCTTAGATCTGAAAGAATTGGATGCAGGTGTGTGGACAGAGGTGTGCTCAAAAATCTTCCCCAAAGAGCATCTCCATAACACCATTGCTTTCCTTCAGAGAAGACTCTAAGGCTACTGGACCATCTGGCCATTCCTTCTCAGAGGCTTATTTTTTTCAAGGACTTGTATTAGTTTGGTTCCTCATTCCTGAATTTTTGCCAAGTTAATACAAATTGAGGTATGGCTTCTGCCAATGGATTAGTACTTGTTACCTGGAAGGCCAAGTGGGTTACCAGGTTGATTAACTTCTCCTACCTCTAGTTAGGAAGTCCTAGTCACTCAGATCTGAAATCAACATGAAACTGAGCTACTTTGCTCATTTCAAGACATTTGAAAAAATATTTAACTTTACTAAGCCTAGATTTTGTGACCCATATAATAGGTCATTAATGGGGGTAAGATTAAGTCCCAAAGGTTAGAAAAGCTTACACTTGTGAAATGCTAAGCACTGGTCAACATACCTTGAATGTCGAACTTGTCAATTTACTTCAAACCAAGTCAGGAAATTTTCCAAACTGCCTGTGACCCTTGAAGCATATTATTCCATTTGAGAAGGGAAAGTTTATTAAGTTTGTGAAACAATTTAGAACCTAATGGAATATCCTAGGCATTCTGAGACAAATATGAACAAGAAAAATAATGAAGTTATTGACCTTCAACATAAGGGCAGCATGTATACTCCAAGAGATGGTAGGTTGTATTGTTTTGTTTTTAGATTTTTCAGTTAAAAACCAAAAATTTGGATAATTCTTAAAAGCTATATCATTACAAATTTATTTGAAAATCCCAGAATAGGAAGAGATTGTATCAAAGATCTTGAATATGCTCTTAGAAGAGTTTTAGGAATAATTTAGTCTCCAAACCCAGTGCTTGACTTTCCCATATGCTAACCTCTTTATCTCTATTCATACACCTCAGTTGGTAGGGGACTTGCAACCTTTCCAGGCTATTTATTTGCATCTAGATTTGAATGGCTTGAACTGTGTTATTTAAATTCAACATATGAAAGACATGTCTGACTCTCTGCAACTTCCAGAAATTCAATTTTGTTGGCAGAAGATACACAACAAATCTTTCCTTAGAAAGGCTGCCCCTATGTTTGACCCAAAGAGGGTATCACATGTCTTGGAACCTTTTATTTCTTTTTCTTTCTTTCCAGTTAAATAACCTCAGGTTGTTGAATTCTACTCCATGGGATATATTTTTAAGATAATTTTCTCTCTCGAAATGCTGACTCTGTGATGTTGTATGCTTAAAGAAGGCTACCTAGAAAAATTGCACAAATTTGTAATCTCAGTTTCATAATTTATATTCCTCATAATCTCAATTACATGACAAATTGTTTTATTTTTCATTCTTTACTTGCCTCTCCTGTCCAGTCACATTTACTAGATCTCTTGCCTACTAGGTGTACATTTGTTTAATCTTTATTATTAGTTTTTCTGGAGATGCTTTTCTTGTGTGTGTATGTGTGTGTTTTCCCAAGAAAAGAAATACCGTCTCATCTTGATGAGAGAATATTTTTATACAGTGAAAAGAGTTTACCTGCCATTCTATTGGGCAAGCTACTTAAACTCCCTTAGCTATTATGGAAACAAGGCATAATGCTAAGTCCTACTAAACAATTAAATATGATTCCTAAAAAAATTTAAAGAGCTATACAATAACAACAGTGTGTAGTTATTCCCAGAGAAGCAAAGTCCATGACACTTCAAATAAATCATTTTTCTTTTATCATAACCACATACCCCAGAAGTGCTTTGTTTCTAGTCATCTGGCCTCAATTCCCTTTATTTCATTACTAGGAGAAAATTGGTTACAATCTCCATAAAATCTTCTTGGTCTAATAACACTTCAAGTCTTCTTCATCCTACCAAGGTTAAAATAGGTGTAGCAGTTGCCTTGACATTCATTCTTTGACTTAACAGTGTGAAGGTACACAAACTTCCAGGGGAAAGATACGGGGAACATGTTGTAGGAACTATGGGAAATTCATCTTCAGTCTTTATTGCCAAGACACTACTCATTTTCTGTTTCTTAAAAGTTTAGGAGGAATTAAAAATATTAGCAGAGGGGTTGGAGCAGATGTTCAGCAGTTGCCTGGCATGTGTGAGGATGTGAGTTTGAACCCCAGCACTACGTACACAATGGAGTATTGGAGCAATGAAGGACACATGAAAAACTGAATGAAATTGATTCGCTTTTTCTCACTGTCCTTCTCTCTCTTTAAAGTAAATAAGAAAAGCACATTTTTAATGGCAGAAGATTCTTGTTCATCTACTACACCCTATTTTAAGGGAAGAGATTGCCTTCCAGAAAAGACCTCTAGATGTAGATTAAGATTTAATAGTTTGTGTGTTAGCTTTGCTGTGAAATCAAGCAGCACAATTGTCTACTTGTGGTTAAAATCTTACAAATATTGTATTGCTTCAGACTACATGCTAAACTATTTCATGAGTCCTTGCAAAAAATGAGATTTAATATCTTATTAATTTTTATATACATATACACTTCAATAATACCATCTTTGGAAAAAATTGACAAATAAAAATTGTATGTATTATGTATAAGATGATGTTTTGATATACGTATGTATATTGTAGAATGGCTAAATCAAGGCAATGAACATTATTACCTTACGTACATAACATTTTCGTGATGAGAACACCTATCTATTTAAGCAAGTTTCAAATGTATCATTAATTGTACTCATCATGATATGTAACAGATCTCTTGAACTTATCCTTTAATCTAAGTACAATTTTGTATCCTTTGACCAAACTTAGCATGTTCTCCACACCCCAATAAAATGTCTTTTAATAGTGTTTGCATTATCCTTTGAAAGTGAGGATTTCCCATTTTATACCTGATCACATTGAGACTACTCTAATTTTATAAACCAGAATTTTAAGATGAAAGTCATTCTTTTTTTCTAAAATAAAAAATTAAAATAATGACTACTATGTGAGGGAAACAGTCATCAATTCAATTGACCTTATTATAATCAAGGATGATAGGACTGTTCCAATGCTCGTTGGACAGTTGATGTGGAAAGAAGGATTAGTCAAACCATTCTATTCTTCACCATCCATAATAGATACAACAGAGATGTAATAAAAAGGTTGTGATGTAGAACTGTGCTGACATAAGGATTTGCTCAGTGTCATGACCAAACACTTCTTTGTTAGCTGAAATCAAAAGTTCTTTTCTTCCCTAGGCTAGGATCTTTTTATTAATTGACAAATGATTCTGCATATTTATGGTGTACAGTATGATAATTCAATACATGTATGCACTGTGTAATGATCAAGTCAAGGTAATTAGCATTTCATACCCCTAAACATTTATCATTTCATGCATGGAAAATATTCAAACTCCTCTAGTTGTCTATGAAATAGAAAAATAAATTGTAAACTGTTGTTACCCCACTGTGCTGAAGAACACCAGAATATATTGCTCCTATCTGTGTTCTGATATTCATTATCTATCCTGCCTCTTTTCTCCTACTCCTTCCAGTCTCCAGTTGCCACAATCTACTTTGTAGTTCTATGAAATCAACTTTTAAGCTTCTAAATATAAGTGAGAATGTGCAGTATTTTGTCATTCTTTTGCTCACTCATCTCACTTAACATAGTGTCCTCCAGTTTTATCCATGCTTCTGTAAATGACAGAATATAAAAATTTATGGCTAAATATTTTTCCATGCATTTGTATTACATTTTATAAATCCATTAATCCATTAATGGATATCTCAGTGGATTCCAGATCTTGGCTGTTGTGAACAGTGCTTCAATACCCAGGAGTGCAATTAACTCCTTCATACATCACTTTGGGTATTTGCTCAGTGAGGACAGAGTGGTCACAATGGGAGGATTCTATGTTTAGTTTTTTGAGGAAACACCATACTGTTTTCCATATTGGTTATACTAATTGGCATTCTCAACAACAGTTTATAAGAATTTCCCTTTTTAAAGAAAAATTAGAGTCAACATTCCACATACAGGGCACAGGCAAAGACTTCCTGAATAGATCTCTATAGTTCAGGAAATAAGAGTAAACATCACAAACGGGATGTCAACAAAATAAAAATCTTCTGCACAGCAAAAGAAATGATAGTGTGAAGAGACAGCCTACAAAATCAGGGAAAATGTTTTCCAGCTACTCTTTCAACAAGATTAATGTCCAGAATATACAAAGAACTCAAATACCTCAACATCAAAATAAAAAAGAAATCAAGTAACCCAATCAGTAAGTGGGCAAAAGTAGTTCTCAAAAGAAGAGGTACAAATGGTTAACAATTACATGAAAAAATGTTCAATATCTCTTGTCATCAGGGAAATACAAATCTAAACTACACTGAAATTCCCTCCTACTATAGTTAGAGTGTCGTTCACTAAAAATACTAACAATAATCAGTGCTGGTCAGGATGAGGGGAGAAAGTAAATCATGCACTGTTGGTGGGAATGTAAATTTTTACAACCACTATGGAAATCAGTATAGACTTCCTCAAAAAGCTAAAACTAGAATTACTGCATGATCTAGTTGTATTATTTCTTAGTATTTATCCAAAAGTTCTAAAGTCAGCATACTTTAGAGATATATGTATTCCTATGTTTATTGTATCACAGTTCACAATAACCAAATTATGGTTATTCCATATATGTGTGAATATGCCACCAGTCTCGGCACCCTTAAAGAGATCAATGGATAAAGAAAATGTGGTATGGACACACAATGGAGTTTAATTCAGCCATAAAGAATAATGAAATCATTTCACAAGGAAATGGATTTAACCAGAGATCATAAATTTCAGATTCTGAGATCAAGGTATCATGTTTCCTCTCATATGTGGAAGCTAGAAGGAAAAAAAAGGAACACTCAAAGTAGCAGGGAAACAATCACGGTAGAGGAAGGAGATCCCAGTGAGAAGAAATGGGATATGAAATTGATCAACTTACGCTTCGGTATGTGTGTGAATATGCCACAAGGAAATGCACCATTTTGTATGATCAATACTCACCAATAAAAAAAGAAAAGTTTTGTGCATGGGCTGGGTGAAAATCCTAAATGGAGGGGACTAAAGACAAAATTGGAAGAGAGACAGCTGAAATGGAGTATTATAGAAAGGCATTCCCAGCGTTACACTGTTAAGGGAAACAGATAAATGGAGTTGGAGTTCAAGAAGAAAGTAGTGTTTACTATTGCTAGGCTATGGAAACAACCCCAATGTCCCTCACTGGAAGAATGGATCCAAAAACTGTGGTACATTTATACCATGGAATATTACACAGCAATTAGAAACAATGATATTGCAGCCTTCGAAGGTAAATGGGTGGCTATGGAAGAGATCATGATGAGTAAAATCAGCTTAACCCAGAGATCTAAAGGTCGA